>JBBMKB010124500.1:0-20056 GCA_037833945.1 Alaria marginata
TTAGGGTTAGGGTTAGGGTATATATGATACAAAGAGTATATCAACCATTTTCTCGAAAAAGTGGTAAGGTACCCTCGGACGCGTTCCCCACCCCAACAGCCCGGGCTGCTCAGTTTGGCCGATGCTGTAATCACCAGATCATATTTTTGACACTTTCCCCCTCAGAAGCCCCATATGGGTTATAATAGTCTTACAGCCGCCACTTATTACGGGGGAACGTAGTTAATAGGACCAAATATTGGTAGTAAAACTAGAGAAACATATAGGTTTTTGTGTCTACCGTAGGTCCTATTAACTACAGTACGTTCCCCCGTAATAGTATGTCGGGACCACTATCGAAACGTGATACCGGTACCAGGGTTTATGATACGGGAATGATATGATACCATACCATTCAACATTTGATGTGGAAATATTTCCAGTCGTGTGGGAAATAGACAACAAAACAGCCGTGCGGATCTGAACTGGGCTACGATTTACCATCCAGGTATTCGTACCAGATACCAGATATAAAATACCGTCATGGGCCAGCCAGTAGGGCCTGAAC
The DNA here is from genome assembly GCA_037833945.1 of Alaria marginata. Classification (NCBI taxonomy): domain Eukaryota; class Phaeophyceae; order Laminariales; family Alariaceae; genus Alaria; species Alaria marginata. The sequence goes on from JBBMKB010124500.1 coordinate 548, forward strand.
CCTCCCGAGCAAATGCAGCCGGACCTCTATCTAAGCTCAACGCTCAAATCCCCGACAAAGAAATACAAGCTCAACGCCCGAAAAGCAGTGACCCAACGACTCCGTAACCCTGCTTGCCACACACAGGTTATACAATATCATATCATACGTAGGTACGTAGATATCGTCTCCCGCGAACACGGACATCTGACGTATTAGAAATAAATTATATAAAATATCTGGAATTAGTATAATATGAGTTAATAAAATTTCACCACCCCCCCCCTTTCCTTCGTAAAATATTACCAGAGTATCACGCAGCTGGCAAATATCAGTATCGACCATCAACCTGATCGAACTCACAGCTGACGCATTATAAATAAATTATATAAAATATTAACGTTACCTTCGAAGGCGGACATTAATTAATCATTTCACCCCCAGCCCACTCTCTATATACCTGGTGTGGGTTTTATATATGTACGAGGACTCCGCATGGGTAGGGCAGGGTTGCAGTTCGACTTGCTCGGTAGACGGCAAACAACGATACTACCGCTACGCACATCAAACAATTGTCCGTGTGGTATGTAAAGTAATGCCAAGAATTCATATAGCCCAATAGTCTACACTAATGTGGAAGGCTGACTTACTATGCAATTTTTCATGCGAATCCCATTCTGAGGTTCAGACTTCAATCGGATTTTCAACCAAAACAAATGTCTCCCTCCATGCGGGTTTTACAATGTTAGTGCGAAGATTAATTATGGACCGATATAGCCCTTGGTAAATTGTTCTGCTCACCCTGGCAGCATCCAGGGGAGTCATTGACCTATACCTTGAAAAAGGAAAACATCTGGAAAAACGCGCGGCAGGAGTATCACGCAGCTTGCAAAGATGAATATCGACCATCAATTTGATCGAACTCACAGCTGACGTATTTTAAATAACTTTTATAAAATACCACAGGTAGGTGTGTACCTTACGTACTTCCGGGGCACACCACAGCAGCCTTGCACAGCAGAGCGTCCAGAGCACTCGTATTCGTACTCGTCCGGACATACTCGAAGTATGTGCTGGTACTCGTGTACACAACGCTCGAGCTCGGGATTAAGCTACTACTACTGCTATTGTTGTAGTACCTGTTTCTCAAGCTGTGTACTCGTACGAAGCATCCATGCATGTTTACTCATCACTCACGTGTTCTCGAAACCGTTTTCTTTTATCACAATGAATGGGATGTTTTGACAATGAAAATCCTAGATCCAGGCTCTAAATCCGAAAACCAACAAAAACAAAACTCGTACCGGTACTACTATCATACAGCAGGGTTAGAGTACTACACGGTAGATCAATCCTCCAGGAGCGAGCGTGTTCGCGCACTCCACACCATGAGTTGGCTGAGCTGGCTATGTAGGGGGGTTGCTTGCTATACGGGAGGTGGTGCTCTGCACAGCATTACTTTTATTTCACACGTGCTCATCATACACTCACCACGTACTATTACGGGGAGCCATAGTAAATAGGATCTGCGGTTCACACAAAAACCTATTTATTTACCTATTTTTACTAACAATATTTGGTCCTATTCACTATGGTCACCCGTACTACGTGTCATTCTCGAAATAAATATGTCATTTTAAACAGCACATCAGACACTGACAGGCAGAGCGCGCTCACTTGTATTCGTACATACTCGTATGTCTGTTCGTGCTCGTATACATACTCGTATGTGCTGGTACTCGTACAACAACGCTCGAGCCCACGATGCAGCTATTAATACTACTACTGCTGTAACTGCTGTGTGCAGCTTGTTTCCAAAGCTGTACATCATTAAAAATGCAAGATCCAGGCTTCGTCAAGATCAAGATTCGAAAAATAATCCGTTAAAGCCCAAGAAACTACGGAATACTCGGCACAGCACAGTGCTGCACAGCAGATCAAACAACTGCCAGGCAGAAGAACTTGCGTACTCGTACTCGCACATACTCTACATGTGCTCGTACTCTCACCACGCTGGAGCTCGGGATGCACCTACACTGCTGTAACTGCTTGTGGGTGTAGTTTGTCTCTGAAAAGCTGTGCTCGTACTTATACATACAACAGCAAGCAGTAGTACTCGTGTCATTCACACAGCACGCGTAAAAAGTACGGAAATTCGGAAGACACAAAAAAAACGTTTTTCGAACTATTATACCAAAAGATCTCGAAACAACAACAAAAAAAACTCTCCAAGAATCACAATATAATACTCCCACACCGGTACCACAGGAAGGAGCATAGGCCAATCTGCCAGTAGAGCGCCATCACGTACTTGACGAGAAGTTATTACGCATACATCAAGATTTGTCTGTGAAGGGGAGTTGCCTACTATGTGCATGCCAGGGTCACAGTCAGTGGTTGTAGGAGGCCCTCGAGGAAAGGTCGAAAAGCAGCAGTAGTACAACGGGGCAAACGCTCCGAAACGGCCATGAAGACAGTTATGTCGGGACAAGATGAGATACCATTTTTTTTTCCAAGTTTTTCCATGTTTCATGTGTTCAACCTCTTACTATCAAGATTCAAATAATAGCTCGAGCACGCCGTCCAAAATCCAAGATCTCGCCTACTTCTCGCTTGTCTCTCTCAGCCCCCGCACGCATTCACGGCGAGGTATGCAGGGGAAACGAAGGGCGAGGGGCTTTGAAGCCGATCCTCGAAGAGAGCGCTCGAAGAAATGAAAAAAAACTCTTGAAGTTCGAGTGTCGAGAATCCGATATTGAGGCCGACACGATAAAAAAAATCTTGCCACTCCATGGCTTTTCATGGGTCATACATATTTTTATACGGAGTATTTATCTATTGTATAGTCTACGTGCATGTGTAGTATTCATCTAATGTATAGTCTACGTACATTTGTACCAGTGTAGGCATCATAAGTATGTATGTAGGGCGCAAGCAGCTTGCATCTGCGCGCTTCTGGGAGGTTAGCTGACGTGCCACGTGTGTGGCCATGTGGCGATAATAGACGGGGGGGGGGAATACCAAAATACGTCATTTGTGGTACTTGCTTCAAAGACACAAAGATACGAGCCAGTGAGACAGTCTCCTCGGTCGATGGTATCGAATGTTGTTGCTGGTTGTTGGTATAAAATACCTGGTGTATATGACAGACGCGGGCCTGCAATCAGGATGTAGCCACCGCGGTGTCTGCAGTACGCACTGGTCTGCGACCACGACGAATCCCTGCAGTGCCGAAGTGTCGTATATGCTCGTCGTAGTTCAACCATGAACACCAACAACCATTGTCCAACACAAATATACATGACAGACGAAAACCATACCGGTACGTAGACAGATATCATAGAAAGTTAAATAAAATATCGAATCATTGACAGAACAATGGCGCTGAAGCTACTACCGACGTAGTTCTACGTATACCATGATATGGCCGCTGTTGTTGAAAGCCCCCCCCCAAAAAAAAGCAGTGGACGAAGACAAGAGGCCAGAGCCCACGCGAGTGCACTGAGCTTTCGGCGGGTGCACATTGGTTGATCAAAAAGAGGAAGCAAGCGCGATGCTGCGTTGGTAATGCAATCAATCGATGCTCACGCCATTGCTCTCGCATTCCTCGTGCATTGCTCACGCAATTGCTCACGCACATTTTGCTCTCGCACTGCTCATCGCGCAAATCGCTAATTGTCGCATCGCTCACGCAGTTGTTCTTGCATTGCTCACTATTTGCTCATATATGCTCACGCAACATTGCTCACGCACTGCCCACTCGTTGCTCACGGATTGCTCGCGCATTATAATAAGTTGTTATCGTCGCAATGCTCGAGCAAAATAACGCCGGAATGCTCACTCAATGATAACGTCGCATAGCTCACTCATTGTTCACGCATTGCTCACGAATTGCTCATGCATTGCTCTCACGCAGTGTGCAAGCATTGCTCACGCAGTGTGCAAGCATTGCTCACGCAATTTTCCAATAACCGGAGTGCTCACGCGATTGCTCTGCTCAGGCACTGCTCACGCAATTGCCAATTCTTGCAGTGCTCACGCAATTGCTCTGGCATCGCTCACGCCGCCTAGCTCACGCATTGCTCTTGCTGTGCTCTTGAGTTGCCCATGAATTTTACTCGCGCCGCATTGCTCACGCATCGCCAATTGATTGCTCACTCGGCATTGCTCGCGCCTCGCTCACGCCTTGCTCACGCCGCATTGATGACTTTAGGACCTAGGCATATCGACCTACACTATGAGAAAAGCGGTAGTATCGTCCGTCTGTAATAGTACCGTTTTCGACCATAAGAGTCTCAATCCAAAAACACGTGAACCGCCTAAGAAGAGCGTGCAGCGGTTCCGAGTATCAACATTCGGTGCGCGTGTCGTAATGGCTCTAAAGCGTTGCGTGTCGGCCGCACCTCCTATCCAGCAGCCCGGACTGCTCCGTGTAGCTTATTATTCTATTCGTCACATTTTTTAGCCGAGTCTTTAATCGTCACATTTGTTTGCTGATTATTTAACCGCCACTTTTTTCAGCCGATTATTTAATTGTCACTTTTCTTCGATACGTTGTCCTTTTGGAATTCCCAAAAGGGTAAACAACAGGGATTGATATTCCCTATAGTCTACACCTATTACGGGGGACCATAGTAAACAGGACCTACAGTACACACAAAATACTATATAGTTCCAGATTTTTACTAACAACATTTGGTCCTATTTAGTACGGTTCCCCGTGATATTCGGAAGCTGGAAAAGCGTCCAATGGGTAAGTCAGGTTATATCATGCCGCGCGCGTGTCGTGTTTTATCTCGCTATGACCTGCACTACGCTGCACTACGCTGCACTACGCTGCACTACGCTGCACTTTGGACACACATGCACCCTACCCCCGCAGGCGGGGCTCAGCTTCGTGCGACCAATGTTGCACGCGCGTAATCAACGGTGTTTGTAAATCGTCATTATTTATACTCCATACGAAGTACAGCTTTCGACAGCTTTCCTTTGTGAAGCCCCAAGAGCAGTGCTCTCACATCACGGCTCACGCATTGCTTGCTCACACGGCTGCCAGCGAAGTCGCGCGAACCCTTCGGAGTGGTCCGTGAATTGATCGACTGATAGAGCCAAGGTGCAGAATGCTATCATAAGTATCACTATGCTGCGCGAGTGTCGTGCATCTCCCTACGTCACACTTCGAACACATCTCCTATCCCACCAGCCCTGCTGTACGTACTTACTTAATCAACTGTGTGTGTGTTCTTCACATTAAACCGTTCTTTCTACCCGTCGACATCCAGCGCAACCAGTGTCTGTGCCGATTCTTCTATCCTAGAGAGATACTGTACTCGTCATTTATATGAGATATCCGATACTTGCCCCCTTTCGAAGCGCTCCAAGAACATTGGTCATTGTTTGCCCACATGGCGGCCAGCGAAGACGCGAACCCTTCCATCTGACCCTCGAGCCGATCAACCGCCAGAGCCGAGTAGCAGAATGCTACAATTGCATCTCCCTACGTCACACTTCGAACACATCTCCTACACCAGCAGCTTGCCGGGCTCAGCTTCGCGCGGCCGACGCCGTACGTACGAAAATCAACCGTAATCGTCATTTGTAGGAGGCATTCGACACTACTGTTACCCTCCAAAGCCCCAATAACATTGGTCATTGCGTGCCCACATGGCGGCCAGCAAAGACGCGAGAACCCTTCGAAGTGGTCCTCGAGCCGATCGACCGATAGAGCCGAGGAGCAGAATGCTCTAACAGACAACACCATGCTGCGTGCGTGTCGTGCATCTCGCTAGGTCGCACTTCGGACACATCTACCACCCCCGCAGCAGCTCCACGTGGCCGATACTGTACGTTCGAAAATCAACCAAAATCGTCATTTGCATGAGGTATTTGACACTTTCCCTCTCTGAAGATCCAAGGACATAGGCCATTATTTGCTCAAATGGCTGCCAGCGAAGACGCGAACCCTTGCAAGCAGTCCTTGAGCCGGTCAACCGATAGAGCCGACGAGAAGATTGCTATAATAAGTATCACAACGCTGCGCGCGTGTCGTGCATCTATCTCCCTAGGTCGCACATAAGACTAATCTCTAACCCCAGCACACCATGTTCAGCTTCTTGAGTAACCCTGACCCTGACCCTAACCTTAACACAAGCTGCATCCTACCTGTTTTCTCACCGGCCTTGCCTATACTACTGACCCTCCCCAGCTAATCAATCAAATAAAAAAGGGGGATTTTGGCCAAAACAGCTCCCCTCTGTTATCGTCATTATTCAACACTGTTTCCCTCTTAACCCCTTTGGGGCTTCAGAGGGGAAAATTGACGAAATAAATTGACGATTCGAGAATCGGTCACACGAAGCAGCCGGGGACGCCGGCTAGAATGTGTGCTCAAAGCGCAACGGTAAGAGGTATATACGACACACGCACGGCATTCCAATACTCGTACTGCTGCAGGCTCTTCCTAGACGGTTGATAATATCGCAAAATCTCTTGTTTTTGGTCGATAGAAACGGGCCTCAAAAGGGTTAAGACCCAACAGCGGTGCTCACTCTCCATTGCCCACGCATTGCTTGCCCACACGGCTGCCAGCGAAGTTGCGTAGTCGCGAAGTCCAGGAAACTATCCTAGGTTTGATCAACCGCCAGAGCCGGGGAGAGAATGCTATTGTTACGGTAAGTATGCTGTATCACCGTACTATGCGCATGTCGTGCATCTCCCTACGTCAGACTTCGAGCACACCTCCTACCCCAGTAGCCCAGGCTCAGCTTCGCGTGGCCGATGCTGAACGTGCGTAGTACATCAACTTTTACAATCGCATACGAGGTATTCGACACTTTTCCCTCCTGTTTCTCCCTCCTGAAGCCCCAAGAGCAGTGCCCCCTCATCCTTGCTCATGCAGTGCTTGCTCACACGGCTGCCAGCAAAGACGCGAACCCTTCGAAGTGGTCCGTGAGTCGATCGACCCATAGAGCCGAGGAGCAGAAGGCTACAAAAAGTACAGTAGAGGTCCCTCTGTAGTTGAGATTGATTGGTGCCGGTCGCCCGCTATAGCGCCTGTGAAATCGCTCGGCACATATATTATTAATAGAACAATGAGTAGTGGTGGCATGCGGGGTAGTGCCGGTTGCCGCTATAGTGCCGGTATTTCCGGTTGGCACGTACAGGCGCTGTAGAGGGACCACTACTGTATCATCACGCGGCGCGCGTGTCGTGCACCTCCCAATATATACGTCGCACTTCGGACGCATATCTTATCCCAGCAGCCCGCCGGGCTCATCTTTGTGTGGTCGATGCTGAACGTACGTAATACATGAAGTTTTACAATCGTCATTTTATACGGGGTATTCGATATTTCCCCTCTCTAGAGACCCAAGAATATCTCTAGAGACCCAAGAATATCATTGTCTCATTGCAGTAGAGCTTACCACTTATTCGAGAAAATGGTTGAGGCACAATGCGTACGAGACGAAGGGGGTTCACCCCTCATTGGTTGCTTGCGTTTGATTGGGTTGGGGTTAGGGTTAGGGTACATAGAATGCAAAGAGTATGTTAACCATTTTCTCGAATAAGTGGTAAGGTACCCTCTCTCATTGGCTCATTGGCCATTGTTTGCTCACATGGCTGCCAGCGAAGACGCGAACCCTTTAAAGTGGTCCTTGAGTCGACTAGCCCCCAGAGCCGAGAAGCAGAACGTTATCCACTCCGCAGGGGCAGCACCGCTAGGAGGCCTGGGGACCCCCGAGAGGGCCATGCAGACGGCCATCAGCAGGGCGAGCACCGCCGTCCTAAAAGCAAAGACGTCACGAGAAGGCAGTGTTGGGCGCCGTCAGTCACACCTTGACGATCTACTCACTATAACTATAATAATACGTTAACGTCTAGACGGCCATCCGTCACAGCCCTAAGCTGCCGTCTCCTGACATATTTGCCTTGTAGGGGAGCTCGGGAAGCGGAGCGAGAAATCAAGAGGTACAATACACGTATGTTAGCGTTATCCCTTTGCCAATTACCCGGGTACTCGAGACTGTTGCCCGGCCTACCAATACCCGCCATCGGTACCAGTAACGCTTTGTACCCGCCGGGTATTTGGGCCCCGGGTAACCGGGTACCCGATATTTCATACTGGAAACCTCGGGGATGGAAACTTATCATCCCCAACGTAAATCACGTCTCCTGTGTAGTATATATGTCGTACAAGATCTCCAGGAAATCCTTCTCACATTTGTATCTGCCTCACACACACATCACACAGCTACCCCCACTAGCGTTGATGTAAATACGCAACAAAATGTCAGCAGCCAAGGGTCTACCTCGACGGAGGGCGAAGGCGAGAGTTCCCAGAGCTCCGTCGACCTGACTCCAACTTCGAACGTGCCGCAAAACAAATACGAAATGCTACCCAGGCAACGTAGTTTAGGGGATGATAAGTTGCCACCCGGGGGGGTTCCAGGGTAAAATAGCGGGTATCCGGGTACCCACGACAACGGGCGCCAGTACCCGGATACCCGAGTACCCGGGGCCCACCCCGGTATTTTCCCCCCAAAATAGGCGAGTATCCTACCGCCACGGGTAACTCGTACTCGGAGGGTAATGTCGTCTGTATTAATAGTATGGGTAGAACAGACGATGCTCCGTAGTTTAGCGATACGTGTGATACTACTCTGTTGTACAGCTGCGGCAGTAGCGGCAGCAGCAGCTAGCGGCAGCAGCAGCCAGCAGCGCAGTAGGGTCATATTCGTATACCCTGCGGTATAACTGCTAAGGGGGCTTGGGAACGGGCGTGAAAGGGCACGAGGTAAGATAAAGGAGATGGCGATGCTCGCTCTTGTACAGGTGCAGCACCAGCATTACATGGTAGCTTGTAGCAGCAGGCAGCAGTAAGCAGCAGCAAGTAGCAGCAAACAGCAGCAAGCAGCAGCAGAAAACAGGCAGCACAGAACGATCACCTAACGATAATATATGTCACACGACACACCACATGGCCTGCGGTATGCGGTGTCATTGTTACATGACGTCGCAGAATGCGGTGCGATTGCGCGGAAATCGATTTAATCCAAAATAGGAAAAGAGAAAACTTTGATTTCGCATGACAAAATGGAAACGACCAAGCACAACCAAGGTGCACCTGCCGGGAAAAGAAGGTCCGGCTTCCCACCTGCCTCGAACATAGACACCCCACCGATAATAGACATACAACGGACATTGTCATGAACCCTGGTACCTGGTACCGATTTAAATAGTACCAGGTACTCAGGAGTAGCCTGCTCGGGAGTATCGTCATGAAGACCGAGTACGTATATACGTGAGGTGATTGCTGCTCTTGTTGTAGTGTTTTACGTACGTATCACACGTACGTACTGTACCGCCGTCGTTGTTTTGCACCTGAGCAGTGTCATACCGCACCAGGCAGGTACAGGCTACAGGTACACAGGTAGGTACCGGCATCCGTCTCGCTCCCGATTGCACCTTGATGTATGTTGTATATCGCGCAGGGTTGTATTCATCTATTCACCAACCACCGCATCCCCACTGCTGCTGCGCTGCTGCTACTGCTGCTGCTTGCTGCTGCTATCGTCGACCAGTATCGAGTTTGTCTGGCCTGCGCCAGCACGCACACAAACAGCAACGACAGGGCATGCACAATGAAGACCAATAGCATTTTCTCTGATCTTTTTATTTAGCACACCTTACCTGTGTCGATGGAATCCACATCGGAAAGCATGGAGATTCGGAAGCTTCCTGACCAACGCTTTGAACTCGGGGTACAGGCTCGGGTCGTCGAGGAAGGTGCTCTCTCTGATCGGCCGTGGGGCGCGGAGCGCCTTCTTCTCGGGCATCAGGGATGTCTGGATCTACGAGAATGGTTGCTTGCGCAATGAGCAAGAGCGGAAAGCAGGGGAGGATACGAGGAGCAGCCCGGTGTGACAACGCATGCGAGCAAACGAGAAAAACTTTCATTATTTTTTCGTAGATTGTAGATTCGTAGATTCAAAACTTGAAACGGTAGCAGTTCCGACGCTTTTTTTTTCTTTTGAATCAGTCAGTCGCCTCTGTCTCGTACCAGTACTGCTGCTCGTCCCATACACCACTCGTCCCATACAGACTACAGTAGTCATCCCATGACAAAGGCCATCTCTTCTGTGTCTCTCAGCCTCGTGGCTGTGCACCCACGTGGCACGTCCTGGTGCTTCGACATGCGGCTATAACAACAGCGAAATGAGCTGAGCGCAGCGACCGAAGTTTCGCTTGATAAAATCGTAACTACAGCAGTCACATTCATTTTGTGACTACTAATACCAGATAGCACGATGGGGAGAAGTAGGAGGGGTTGGGGAATGCAGGAGGAGCAAGAGGAAGAAACGCACGCGATGCTGCTGCAAGGCAACCAAGGCTACTACCATGGTGCTCCTCGCCAAGTACTGCTCGACGACATCACTGTTGTGATTGACGTCGCACTCATCGCAGCCTTCTGTGTGGCCGTCCAACTTCTCCGCCGGCGAGCCATCTCCATTGCTACCTTGGCGCATTTGCTCTCCGTGCCTTTTCTTGTCGTCGTACTCGGCCACTCCATAGAGCGGCACGTGCTGGGAGTAGACCGGGTTGGAGACCTTGTGCGTCGCAGGCCGGGACGGGGGGGGGTCGCTGACTGGTCCACCGCCGGGATACTGTCCACGGCGGTCGTGGCGGCGCTAGGTAAGCTTGCAGAGGCTTCGAGCAGAGTCCCTGCAACAACAGGTAGATACTTTTTTTTTTGCGGTCGACCACAACGCGTGTGAACGTTCAATCGCGTTGTATGTACCAGGTACGAGTCATGTTAGGCCGATATCAAGTCTCTCGTTCTCAGGTTCCGCCGCATGAGAGAAGCTCTCCGTCTAACCTACTGTCGCCGTTCTGTCAAGAATGCTTCGATGTTGTGTATATATACATGCGAGTATGAGTTGGCAACGTTCGTGAACGTTTTCGTTCGTGCTGCGTATGCGCGAGTCAGAACTCGATCCCAAGTCTCGAAAAAATGTCGGCCGGAGTATCACGCAGCTTGCAAAGATGATTATAATATATTTGAATAATCATCTTATGAAAAACTACTGCTGTGTATCTATCAACATGGAATCTTGCGAGAAGTTGACCTCAAGTCACGAATTCAAATGAAAATGTAGCACCCAAGCACCCCCACACTACTGCTCAGGTACGTACTGCTCAGAAACTAAACAACAAATAGAGGGGTGGAGAGGAGAGGAAAGGTTCAGGTGTTTGGTTGGACAAATCTCGAAAGGTATCGTGAGCTGTTTTCCGGCGCTGCCAACTCCATGTGGCGCCCCTGCGGGATGCGTGTGGCGTCGACGGCCATCCTCTGGTATTCCAAATAAGAAACCCAGCCTGGATCAGTATTTCAGTTTCTCATTAGGTGTCCTGTACTGTATGTATACCCCTTATGAATAGCAAGAATGCACGCCTACATGCGCTATGCCACATACCCACCTAATGACGCCGCTTATCATCGTAGCTCCTTCCTACTCCGCATCCCGCCCCTCCCAGTTGCTCGCTTCTGGAACTGCCGTGGGGTGGGCGTCGACTGCGTTGTTGGCAATGCGGCCCCGATTCACTACCGCTGCAAGGTTATGAGGCTAAGGTTTTTCTTCCCGGTCTTCGCGGCTACCATAGTGTTTATCTACGTGTGCATCAGTGAGTGGACAACTTCGCAACAACCGCAACAAATCCATCTTTAGTACTGAGGCAATTTAATAACATAACGCTCGTACAGCATACCACGGCGGTTTACTTGTTGTTGTTGTTGTTGTTGTTGCCACGTTAACTCTCCACCATAATACAAAAACCGTCGTGTAGGAGGGGTCGCTTTTAGGGCTCGCGCCAATGGCTACCATATTTGTAGGTAGTCTCATTACAAGCTCTTGAGCTTTTCAAATTCGCGAGATGTACCGCCGCCATGGAATTGTTCGATACGCTGCGCCAACAAAAATTGCAAAGCCCGTTTTTGGACGAGGTGTACAGAGACACTCTCGCGAGTGGCCCACACCTGGTACTCGGCAGTGAGAACTGGGGTTTCCCCCCTACGGTAGCCTTGGTCTGGTGTATGCGCTGTATGCGCGTGGCTCCTTTGGCAGCAAAAACAGCGTGTGACAAAACGTGGACGGGACGATTTGAAGGGAAGAACTTGGGCCCTAACCCGTAGTCATACTTATGTTGTGCACAATAACTGTAGACTAGTATGTAGACTAGTACTGTAGTGTGTATACCCGAATGGGAGGGGGATACGTGTCTCCTGTTAAAGATAAATTAACTTACTAGGAGACTGATTTGCGTATACTTTGTCTGCCTGCCTCCATCCTCAAGCTGATCTCCTCCTTTTCCTGTTGTCGAGGCGATTATCTCCTCACGCGAGGTGTTATATCATATATGAGCTGCAGGCCCGCTGAACCTGCCTTGACCGGACCCACCTTTCTTGGTATAAACCACTTGGAATTAGTGTGGGACAATTTTGGCCGCAGTAAAAGGATTGAGGTTCATTACCTGTGTTCACCTTTGTCAGGTCTTGAACCGTTTCATACATCAAATATATGCCAAACGGGTGAGAGATGAGAGGTGAGAGAGACGCGAGATTGACTTTCGTCGCAATTTGGGTGTGTATGTGCGTGTTCTTCACACCATACTGTTATTTCCACCCATGTACACCCAGCACACCCAGTGTCCGTCCCGACGTCTCGTCCTATAGAGAGAGACAAGCTCTGTGATCACAAAGTACGAAACAGGAATATGCATCGTAAATACAGTACCGGGATTTGGCCATGCAATGCAAAACCCAGCGATTATGGAGGCGGAACATAAGCAAACCAGCACACCAGACAACTTGCACCGAAAGGAAAAATAAACAAATATATGAATATTAAAGGAACGCAGGGGGGAAGGGAAGAGGTACCCAGGAAAGATTGGTGCATAACACTGACTTCTTCCTGTCTGGGTTGAAGTAAGGGTTGAGACTAATGTGTGGTAGAGATAATGGTTTGTTGTGAAGGGCACAAACATACTGTACCAGGCCAGGTATCACATCATTTTTAGATGTATATACCGTATACTGCTTACCCTCGTTTCAAAATAGGGTGTAGCGGATGGGTGAGCAACGACGTGCGACGTGGTGTTCTCGCTGATGACTGGCCGTACCGTATGATGAATGATGACGGTACCGTATGATGATGGTGTGTGTGTTTTCGTCCCATTTATTCTGGACGCCAGATGTTTGGACGCTCCAACCGGGGTCACACAGGAGGAAGGTAAACACAGAATAGATCTCTCCACCTTTCCTCCTGCCGTTCTTGCCTTAACTTTTGTCGCGAGAGAGGTTCAGCCGTCCCTTTCCCTCGTCAACATTTGAAGTCGAATTTTGTGTACTCACGAATAAAGTATCGCTTTCCACGATAAAAGCGATTTTTTCCCTCCCGAGAGATTCGAACTCGCAACATGGTCTTTAGAAGGTTTACGAGATTACCAACTGAGCCACTGGGGACGCCAGCATGGTACCGTATGATGACGGTACCGTGTGATGACGGTGCCGTATGATGGCGGTACCGTATGATGACGGTCATAACGGTAGCGTACAATGACGGTACCGTGTGATGACGGTACCGTATGATGATGGTACCGTGTGATGACGGTACTGTGCGATGACGGTACCGTGTCATGACGGTACCGTATGATGACGGTACCGTTCGATGACGGTACCGTGTGATGACAGCACTGCATGATGTCGTCTCAGCGCCCTATTCCGCGGACAACTGACGACGTGCTGGATTGGAATCTCCGCCGAGGTGCTGAACCTCAAATGCAAATACAGAGTACTTGGTAGTGTTAAAAAAACACACACACACACAAACACACACCTCACTCAGCTGTGAGATCGAGGAGTTCGGCGAAGCTCACATTTTCAAGTTGTGCATGATACTTCGATGGTGCGTGTTACAGGGTGTGTTTGTCCTCATGAAGGATATAGGTCGGCGACTCCCCGCTAGTACCACCACGGTCAGCAGGGCGATGATATACCAAGACGCTCAGCCTTCAATCAGTCTCCGCACGAAAACTATAGCCCGCAGTGGTTGTCCATCTATTAACCCTTTCGTCACTGCGGAAATGGTTCAACACTAATTCCGAGTAGTTTGTGCCCCAAAGATGCGTGCAGCTGTAAAGATCATTCACACACGCACAGCATTGAAAAAAAACTCAAGCTGGCGCGTGTGGACAGCAAATTCCAAGGCCATGTTGTGAAACGAGCGGGAGCACCATTCCTGCCGACTCGCCGAACACCTCACGGTGCTTCGCGCTTGGTGCACGCGGTGTCTGCCTGGTCGGTGAAACCACGACGTACTCCGTCCCGTCATTGTAGGGATGCGAGGGTCTGTGGTCATACGACTACGGCCGTGCGTGGAATTAGCACACCCCCCCCATCTGCCCGATAGATCTAGCGATTTTGCGTTCGCTTTGCAGTCGTCATGGATCCGGTGCTCCGGATAATGGGAAAAATCACAGATACTATTAATAGGCTGTACTGGTAGATGATAGAGGTCGACCACAGGATTCATATGTTTCCTACGAAATGCGGCTGGATCTGAGCTACGCGCGTGTGCGTGTTCTTCTGATTTAATCGCTATTTCTATCATCGAAAGGAATCACACCTAGTGCCCGTGACGGTTGTTCACCCTAGAGCCTAGAGAGACATAAGCTCTGTGGTAACAAACTACGAAGCAGAGATACCTAGAGAGACGTAAGCTCTGTGGCAAGAGACTGCGAAACGGAGACAGTACATCGCAAGTATGGGGATTCGTCAATGCAAACAGCAAGTGTACTGGGCACGAAAAGCAGGCCATACCCAAACCAGCCAGGGAAAGGAAGAAAACAGTAGAGAGAAAAAGGAAGAAAACAATGAAAGTACGACGTATGATACAGGCCTAGACTAGACTACTACTGTAGTGTACGTGCATACTGTAGGTTTTATTTGTATTTCCAGATACTTTTGACGGGTTTTTGTTTCCCTTAATGACTTCCTTATTTCTGGGCATGGTCGTGAGCGATCGCCGTAGTGGCGTTCATGCTACACATTGTCGGATGACAACCATAACAATAGGGCACAAGACGCGTTCTACGATAGAGGTAGCACTTTTTGGCTATTTTGTTTCTGAAAAACGGTGCTCCTTAACACAAAATCGTCGGAATGTCACTTTGTTTTGCAATACGAACGTTTTTTATACCTAGGCCATGAGATAGTCCATCGGGTTGCACTTTCGATTTTCTCGAAATCGTTTTTTTGGGTGGGGACAAGACCTCCTCGTGTCAGGGGCTTGAAAATAAAAGGGTGCACCTCTATCGTAGCATGTGTCGCAATAACAGTAGTAACGTTTGGGGGGGGAGGGGTGCAGATGGTAGAGCTGCAGAGGGAACGAGACAGCGGGTTGATTTCTCTTGGAACGACCGGTAGCAGTCTCGACCAACAACACCGCGCAGCCTTATACGCGTTGAAACACACGCCCAGCCGTTATATCCTAGCCCGCTTTATTTTCATGGACAGAGAACTTTCGTTCAATTTTTCTATCGAAGTGCTTGGGGGGGTTGTATTCATTTCGACGTTTCTATGGAAGTGCTTGCGGGGTCGGGGGGGTCTTGGTCGTAGTCTAATAAATACGCCTAGAAACCAGGAGGTTGGTTTTTTGGTTTTGGTGGCTTGCTATTTGTGCATTAACTTTTTGGGTGTGGAACGTTTACGTTTTTCTCGTAGTGGTCTTCATTTTCCGTCTCTTCGTCGTTTTTGTCATTGACACTAACAACGCTTCACATTGCCGGAAAGCAAACACACGGGTATTAATAGCAATTATAAGTCTATTCAATTTGCCATTTCCGGCAATGTGCATTATTGACTTTGATATGACGTAAAGACACATGCAACGATAGGGGTGCGCCCGTTTTTTTCTGGAGATCCTGACTTTAGGGCGCCCTGAACCTCACCCACGAACTGATTTTTAAGTAAATTGAAAGTGCAACCCGATGAACAAACCCATATAGCCTAGGTGTACAAAGCAATCGGACTGAAAAACAAGGAATTTCCGATGATTTTGGGTTAAGGAGCCCCGTCATTCAGAAAAAAAAACCTAAAAGTGCTACCTCTATCGTAGAACCCGTCTAAACACGGTTCTCGGCAATACCCAGCAATTATAACAACGCTAACGCTGTATTATGTCACCATGTGCTGATCAAACAGGTGCCAGACTAAACGCCTTGTTGGGTGGAAGCGTCCTTCATCCGGAGGGTGGAAGTTACGCCCTGGCGGTGCTTGCGAGTCCCACCTTGGTGTCGGCGCTTTTTGTTTCCACGTCTGTCTCGGTGTGGCTCTACTCCATCCTCGTAGACGCTCAGGTAAGCGTGCCTTCTTTGTACGTGCATCCTGCGATTTTTGTGTGCCGGTATGTGCGTCTTATCATTTGTATGCGCCGGTATATGCGTATTCCCTATCCTTTGTTCACGCCAGCATGCGCGCCCTCCCTGTCGTTTGTATTCATCCTGTAGTTTGTATCCACCAGTATTCTCCCAGTATGTGTGCGGCAGCACGCGCATTTTGTTGGCATGATTGCCATCCCGATAATGATGATGTGCGGCATGAGCTTCAACTTCGGTCTAATTCACTATTGTTTGCGGCTCCTGTCGTTTGTACGCGCCAGTATATCCTCTCATTGGTGCGTGCCAGTGTACGTGCGCCTTCTATCGTTTATATGTGCATCCTGTCGTTTGTATCGGCCGTTGTTTTCCGCGCCAGTATGCGCATACTGTACCACCACCGTTTGTATGCGCATCCCGTCCGCAGTACCGCATAACACGGAAGACAACGCGCCCCCTCCGATGAGTATCCATTACGATGTTCTCCAAACCAAGGGGGGCGCACGCGACTGCAATGATAGCTTTGGTAAAATCTCGTCGGCTTCTTTCCATAGACGGGTCGCTCGGCGTTTGCACTCTCCCCGGCGCCGAAGAAATCAACTTGGAAAATCGTGCGAGGGCGTGGTGTGCTATCTTGCGTGGTTATACGGTATGCGCTAACCCTTGTCACATCCTTTTACACCGCACCGGCACGCACATTCTGTCATTTAAATGTGCCAGTGGTAGGTGCATATCCTGTCATTAGTACCCGCTCGCTATCAAAACGTAGTTGTATGCGCCTGTCTGCGCATCAAACCCAAGAAAATGGGTATTGCCTGAGGCGGCAAGAGAGCCCCCCCCCCCGGCTCCGATTATCAACAACTGCAACCGCAATCGTTGATTTGAACGCCGGGACCTCGGCTCGTCCCTGTTGTTCCACGCGTTCCTTGTTTGCGGTTCGCAAAAACAAGCCCATGATTCCATGATGTCTGTGTTTTGTTTTCGTTGTTGACAATCAAAATGTTTATACGCAGGGCACCTCTTGCCTTGCACTCCAGAGTCGAGGAGCCGACGGCATTACTGGGGGAAAAAGATGTTCCCTTACTCGCGCAAAGTGCCCAGGCGGCGGCATCAGCAATGCTTGGCAAGCTGGTAACAGCAGCAGCAGCAGCAGTAGCAGCAGCAGTGGCAACAGCGGCGGCAGAGGCGGTAAAGGTGGTCTCCGCGTAGGCAGCAGCAGGGGGGTGGAAAGAACATCGTTCCGCGCAGGAGGGACGGGGGCGGGAAAATTCGCCGGGGATGACACGGCGGGCCCTGCTCACGCGCTGGACCCACCATTTTTCCCGCTTTACCCGTACAACCTCAATGGAAAGGAGGCTGAGAGGCCCTCCTCATCGCTGGTCCAGGCGGCGCGCGGCGGGCTGCCGATCCAACGGCTAGACGCGAGCGATATTACCGACCCCGCGCGCGACCCCGCTCGCGGAGCCGCGCTTGGAGAAGCGGGCGTAGCCGTTCGCGGCGCCACGGGGTCGGCGAAGTGGCTACCTCCCCACGGACGGAAAACGGGTAACCGAGCCGACCCCCAGCTTGCCACCGCGTCGATCGGCGAGGGGCTGCTGCAGGCAGCGAGCGAAAACAACGACCGAGAAAGTGACAGGTATAGCCCCTGGGGCGATGTAAGCTCGCTGGGGGAGACTGAGACCTGCCGCTCCGCGCGGGGTTTGACCACGGCGACTCGTTATCTGCCGCTGGACTCGCCGAATCTCCGGCCGGGCCTCGGACCGGCGGGAGCGAGTCGGTTCTCCCTCGGAGGGGTGGCCTCGGCGGCAAGGGATAGCGCAGCGACCGCGGGGACAGCGTTGTTACCGGTACCGCCGGCGAAAACGCCTCGCGGTCGAAATGGGTTTCTCGACGGCCAGGCGTGGCGGGAGGGGGAGGTGGGCGGGGTGGGACGCCAGCAGTGGAGGCAGCAGCGGCGGCGGCGGCTACGGGAGGGTGGAGAAGGAAGTGGGAGCAGAGCGATGACCGGCTCGGCTAACGGTTGGACGTCGTCTTCTAGCTCGTCGTCGAGTTCTGACCCTGGAAGCAGCGACGAAGACTTTGCAGGGAGCGGCGGCGGGGGTCGCGGCACCGGCAGCGGCGGGGGGGGCATTCTCATCCGGCGTCTGAGCGGGCTTAGCGGCAGTCTCAGCGCGGTACCTTCGACAAGACTGTCGTTGGGAGCGCCTTCCTACGCTTCAAGCGGGGGGGAAGGCGGTGGAAACCTTGTCGTGCCCCCCTTCCCGTCCTCTGAGTTTCCAATTGACGGAGGGGGGGCATCCCCGTCCAGGGACCGCAAGGGTCTGCGTTCCTTCGATAGGGGTCTTCGATCGCGCGAGGTCCTCCCGTACTCGCCCATGGGGGAACCGCAATCCAGCGTCGCCAGTCTGACGAGCAGAAGCAGCAGCAGCAGCGGTAGCGTTAGCCGTAGCAGCGATGGGCATTGTAGTCGGGATAGGGGCGGGCGGCGGGGCGGAGGTGGAGGCTGGGGCTGGGCAGGAGACCGGGGCGCCACCTCGGGCAATCGGTTGGGGTCTGGAGAGTCGCCGCAAGAGAAGGGAGCGACAATGACCACCGCGTGTTCTGCCACCATGGGTAGTGTTAGAGGCGGCGGTAGCGGTGGTGGTGGTAATGGTGGTGGCGATTGGGGTTCTGCGTTTGCGGGCGACCTGGAGAGAGAAGCGGGGGGGAGTGCGACACGCCTCCGTCGACGGGAGGGGTGGATAGTGTGACCCGCCCGCACCAATAACGCACATTTGGATACGCTAGACAGGTCGCTATTTACCATTTATTGTTGTACTCGTTGCTCTAAATACTACTGCGTAGTACAGCTGGCGATAACACAAGCGTTTCTTTAATACTCCGAGTATAGCTCCTGTTTTTCTTTTGTCGCTGCTGTTGTCGTGGACACCAGTCCGTCGTTTGACCGTGATCGCGACTAGCCAAGTGGGGACAATGTGCGGAGCTTCGGCAGGTCGTCCGACGACGATATATTTTCCCTCCAAGTGTCGTGCGCAAGCAGATCATAACCCGGGCGGGGGGGGGGGGGGGGGGTTCCCCTTCTTCCCCCAACTCTCCTAA
>JBBMKB010124611.1:0-20041 GCA_037833945.1 Alaria marginata
TCTCCCCCCCCCCCCCCCCCGCGCCTCCTTCCTTGACCCCCACCTCCTACTTGGTACATCTGATATCATACGATACGTGTATGATCGTACTTCGTACCAGGTATGATATATCACAATCAGTCGTGTTGGATATCGAAACGATAATCGATTTCGATACTATATGAACCTAAAGACCCGATAACCGACCAATGTCGGACTGTTTATCAGATCGGATCGGATTGTAAACAAAACGATACCGATACGACATCGATAAGCAAACCGGAAATGCATGCTTACTACCGCTGCTGCATTACGTAGAGTAGAGCTCTACTATCTAACATGGCGACTACCACGTCCCAGGTAACAGTACACCAAAATACGGAAAAACAGGTCATGGTATAATACTACCGAGGAGGATGCATTATATTTTCTTCTGAAACCTCATCTAGATTTATTCGCCTTGGACCCTCAACAGGGAGGAGGGGACGTTAGAACGGCGCCCCCCCCCCTTCTAGAAGAAAGGTGTTTAATCGTACATCGGGGCCCTATATTTTCCGATTTGATAAACCATACCGGTACGATATCCGATACATCGGAAATTCCGATACGATGCCCAACTCTAATGAAAACCAGGTATAGTATTCGCGACAGCAGAGACAACGTATGATAGGGTTCCTCACCTTGTTCTTTGTGCTAGCTCGCACGCTCCTACTGATCGACACGCCGTGCACGCCGCCGCCAGCACCACCCGACCCCCCCCCTCCCCCAAGGCCGCTACCTCCTGCGTCAGACTCCAGGCGGGAAACACCACCCGCTGGCGGAGCAGCCTTCCTCTTGGGCGCCACGAAGCGCTTAGGCTCTTTGTAGACGCCCCCTGCGGGCCGCTTGCGCTGTTGCGTCGTGGGGGGGAAAAGGCGGCAGTGGCAACATATTAAGAACCAGAGGGGAGGTTATTGAGTGAGTGAGCAGAAGCGAAGGTTGCTTGGAATCCGGTATGCATTGCTGTTGGTCGGCGTTCTTCACCCGGGTGGTACACTCTATTAGGGGGTGTGGTATACAACACGCCGGGTGATATGCATCGTCGTATACGGTACTGCTGTTGTTCGACGACGGTGGGTGCGGGTTGCTGGCCAGGCCGGGGGTGCGGTCCCTATAAATGATGCGGTCAGTGGTACCAGGAGAACATCAACCGACGAAAGCAACACGCTCTCTGTGTGTGTGTTCTTCATTTTAAATTTTCCTCTCTACCCATCGACATACTCTCTGTCCTCTTGCGTAAGTGTATGAGCACGAGTACGAGTACTTCTACGCAGCCTCTCGTGTGTTGCCTATTATCGAAGGAGGGCACAAACGGTGCCGCCGGATGCTGATGCCGATGGCGCCGGATAGCCATATACCTGGTACTTGAAATTCTTCACATGTACGACTAGTCTTGCGTATCATTGGACGTCACCAAAACTTTCGCTGCTATCGTTATGCTCGTTGTCGCAAGCCCGCAAACGCCCTACAGTATAATACGAGTAGTGTGTACTGAGTATCGGTCGCAGAAGCTTATCATACGATATAAACGGGATGCGGCGAGTAACGAACGCAGGCTGGGGAGATGCCTCGGGTAATGAGTTCGGAAGGATATCATCTACAACTCGCACGCTGACCAACGCGTTTTCTACGGGAACCGTGTCCTCACAAGGACAGCGGACACCGTGAACTTATCGGAGCCGAACGTGACATCGGACATCGGGCAGGACTAGGCAGGAGGGGGAAACTCGCTTATGATCCCGCCACAGCCGAGACATTGCGGCGCGATCACTGCTATCGAATATGTTTCTGGACGGAAATATAGCCACCGTTGGGACATAAATATGAATACAAAACGGTCCTTACATGTACGCCCAGAGTGATAGCAGATTCACTGCCTGCCAGGTACATTCTGAAATGGCTCTGGATGAGAAGAACAGGTGAGCGTTTCACACTTCGAGTGGGCTACCAGGCTACCAGGTACAGCAGGACAGTAAAAGCCCCCTCTTTTACACTGTCATACCGGTAGGTCATAATAGCCCATGAGGTTTCACATGATCTTTCCCATCTTACCTTTACCGCTCGTTCGTTCTTCCGCAGGGCCGTCTCCACTTGGTCGCCGTCATCCTCCTCCTCGCTCTCGCTGTCGTTGAAATCTTTATCGAACTTGTCAGGCTCCTCTGCGTGGGAGAGACATGGCACCGACAAGAGCATCACCGTACGTCGAGGCACGTCGGGGATCAGACCAGCGAGCGGCTAGAGAAGGTACCTTTGAGTCGCTCGACGTTACTAACTCTGCTGTTGTCACGCCACAACAATACCAGGTACCCGACAACAAAGTCCCACACTAAAATACTAATACTTCTACGAGAATGGCTCCGACAAGAACACCATCCAGGCAGAAAATCAGAGAAACAGTACGATACGTTCCCCGCAACCAAGAGAGAGTTGTCGCCACCCAGCAGACATATCACAGACTTAGGTCTACGAGAACGGTTCGCGAGGTCTAAGAGCATGGAACTAACCTTCCTCCGAGCTGAATTCGGAATCTCCATCCTCCTCCTCTTGCCATGCTCCTTGCCCCCAAAACGTCTCGTCTGCTTCAG
Organism: Alaria marginata; assembly: GCA_037833945.1. Classification (NCBI taxonomy): domain Eukaryota; class Phaeophyceae; order Laminariales; family Alariaceae; genus Alaria; species Alaria marginata. Next base: position 2,604 of record JBBMKB010124611.1, read on the forward strand.
CGTCTTCGCCCTGCAGCTCGCTGATGCGCTGACCGCGAGTGGATCGAGCGTTCAGCTTGACAGATAGCGCAGCGCCGGCCTCTTCGAGAGCCTTGGCTTTCCTTCGTCTCTCTGCCGCGAGCGACATACCGCTTGGATCGAGAGGGAGGGCTTCCTCTGTCTAGGTCGTCGATTGAACAAAACAACCTGCATCGCCGCGAACGCAAAAACAAAACAAAAATAGGTTTCTATTAGAACTGGCAGGCATTCCCCTTTCTTCACGTACGTCCCGGTCAAGAAACAGGAAAACACCAACGGATTCACACTTCACCAGCAGCGTCGTCGAGCTGAGCACACTCCGTGACCCCGAGGTCAGGGGGTAGAGCAGCAACAGGTAAGGAAAAAATTAGAGGGGAGGAAGGAAGACTTGGGAAGATGCCTCGAAGTGCACCCGCTCCGCGACGCGCGGACGGGTCGTCCGAGAACGCTCGGCGCGTGTCGGAGGACGGGGCAGGAGAGGAAAAATGCACCACCGTCGCCATTCGCCTGAGGCCCCTGAACGAGAGGGAGAACGCAGGGAATCAGGGCAGGATCTGGCGATGCGTGCCTACCCACAACTCTGTCACTCAGGTGAGGTCGATTCGTCAAGCGTCTCGCTAGCGCGCCGGAGCAGTTTTGTATTCTTAGTGAGTATAGCCTGCCTAGTTGCCTTGCCTTGACTTGTTGTGACTGACTGTTGGACATTATTGTTATTGCCCCAACGGCCAATGCACCTCTGCTTATACGCTCCTTGGCCGCCGATCCGCACTGCAGCACGACCTGACACCGAGCCGTTTCCCCAAGAGCACCTACGCCCCTGCTATATACGCTGCCGAAACACCACTGCTGCTACGCACGATGCTGATCCTCCGGTCCTCCACCTCCGCGCTCCGCCCTCCGCAAACAAACACTTTTCAATTTTCGACAAAATTGCATTTTTCCGCGCTCTCAAAACGAACAAGCAGACCTCTCCCGAAGGCAACCCTCTTCCGGTCGGAAAGGGCAACACGTTCTTCACGTACGACCGCATCTTCGACGAGGACAGCTCCACTCAGGAGGTCTACGAGGGCGTCGCGCAGGAGATCGTGCACTCCGTCGTTCGCGGCCTGAACGGCACCATCTTTGCGTACGGCCAGACCTCCTCCGGCAAGACATTCACCATGCAGGGGGACGGGGAGAACACCAAGACTCCCGGGATCGTCCAGATGGCGGCGCGCGATCTGTTTGACCTGATGGGCGAGGCTCCTGACCGCGTGTTTTTGATGCGGGTGTCGTACCTCGAGATTTACCAGGAGGAGATCAGGGATCTGCTCAACCCGGAGAGCACCCAGAGGCTGCAGGTGGGCGCGCGCGAGAGTGGGGTAGGCTAGTTGCAGTTTTTCTCGTTTAGATTACTGCTGTGCTCGTGCATTTATTTACAACAAGCAGACTGAACCTGTGATGCTTGAGATGGAATGCCAATAACGAAGACAACTGCTGCTGCTGCTGCTGCTGCTGCCATCAAGTTGTAAATGCTGCAGTTTTGTTGTGATGGTTCATGGTATCGGTTTGTCTCAGACACCCCCAGCTGTAAATATGTCTGAAATATCAGTACTCGTAGCGGATAACGGTATCATTCTGGTACAGCAGCAGCAGTGGTCTACACTCTACATAAATCCACCGATTACAGACACTACTAAAAAGTAAAAAGCTCGTATACTTGCAGCAGTATTTGAGTTGGTTGTATTACGTCGACTCCACCTACTCCACTGCAGTACAGTAAGGATAGTTTACCTGACCCCACTCGGCAACGGCACAACACAGCAGCAGTCGACGTACTCATAGTAGAGGTGTTACCCTTTTGCCAATTACCCGGGTACTCGTGAGTAATTACTCGTGAGTATTGCCCGGCTCGCTAGTACCCGTCACGGGCGCGAGTGACACTTCATACCCACCGAGTATTTGGGCCCCGGGTACCCGTTCGTGTACCTTCGAAACTCCGGGAATGTCAATTTACCTCCCCTACCGGTACATCACGTCCCATGCGCCGTACTTCGTACTATCCTCCAGGAAACCCGTTTCAAAATGAGATTATGTCTCAAATACCAACAAGGCTGATGGTCTCCCACGAAAAAACAAACGATAGACGCAACCCAGACCAGAATTTAAACAGCCAACTGCACCATCGAATCGATGAGCCGTTGGCAACGGAGAAGCTATGATACAGAACCATTTTTTTTAAGTCAGGTGCAATATCGAGTACGTAGATTATTGATGAGCTACAGAGCCCAATCGCCTAAGGCAGGGTAGGGGAAGTCTAAAAAAAAATGGAATTAGACTTAAACATAGCGTTGAAAAGGAGGGGATTTGGGGATTTAAATTAACTCCGCCCAGTAACTGTAAAGTCATTGGGAATAGTTTCCATCGGGATGATATGTTGCATGATCCGCTGTCGCATCCAGCGCTGCACGGGCAGCTCCAGATGCCCCCTCCATCCTATCAATAGTATGCATTTGCTCCGCTTGCTTGACCTATTAACTGCTTTCAAGAGGTTTACGTTACGTTCAAACCGCTTTCAGAAGATGGAACCAGGCGTCAAGCTACGTATTATATACCTGCTGAACTTTCTCCCGAGTATTGTGATGCCGCAGTCTGAGGTCGTTACCCAGACCGTGCCGCGGGCAGTGGTTTCTATGACGTAGATACCCGTATACAAGTACGCTGTTGCTGTAGAGGGCCCTCTATAGTGCCGGTTGCTCGCTACGTAGAGGGCCTGTGAAATCGATTGGCACAGATGGGAACAACCAGTAGTGGCACTATGCGAAGTAGAGCCGGTTGCCGCTGTAGTGCCGGTTTTTTCGGCTGGCACATACCGGCACAAGAGAGAAACCGCTACTGTAATCGGTGCTCATGGACACAAGCTTAGCCCTTTCACCTCATGCAAAAGGGTTCCCACTAGTTCCCACACTACTTCCTTGTAAAGTGTCCGCAAAAGCGTGGGTGCAGTTCGAGAGAGAGGTTGAGCTTAAGCTTGAACCAAACGTTTCCATTGGCGGTCGCTCGTGCGCTTCAGCTGTGTATTCTACGAGTAAGAGATGTGCGAATATCATACTGCTGCATACTTGTGACTATTAATAGTAGAGGCGCGCATCTGAAACCTCCAGATTCTTCGTAACTTTGATTGTGCGCTTGATGAAGCTGTTGCTGCACGGAGAAACAGGCAGTTAATAGGATACTGTGCATGCCAACGTGTCCCGTATTTTTTTAATATATGATAGGTTGTATCCCGCATGTGACTCCGCGCTGTTCTTGATAGCCCGGAGGGTTTGCCCATATGACGCGTACCGAAGCTTCTCTGCGGAGTTTGTGGTCTGCATGTCAAGTTCTACTGCTGTCGCCATTCGATCCTCGACTTTTTTGGCGATTAGTGCGTTCTGCTCTGTCGGCGCTTCTTGATGACACGCCGATTTTGTTGCTTGTATGGGCTGTGTTCACCGCCTCTGTTGATATTACGGGGGAACGTAGTTAATAGGACCTACGGTAGGCACAAAAACCTATATATTTCTCTATTTTTACTGCCAATATTTGGTCCTATTAACTACGTTCCCCCGTAATAGTTGAAGCATGTAAGGGCTCAGCTGTAAAAGTATACCTGGTACCTGATAAAATATGGTAGGCGGCAATCCTAGGCCGTAGAGCAAGGGCTTGCGTAATACCATCTCCTACTTACTTTTCTTGTATTTATCGCTCGTGGGGTTTTCAGTGTACAGTGGCTTTTTATCTGCCCTCCTACTTCAACGGGATTGGGGTTGTTTGGCTAGTTGGTCGCCTTCTCGGTGCTTCCCGCGTGACACATCAAGAGACCTGTGTCGTGTGCCCTGCATCCACGGATCGTGGTACAAAGCTTCGAACTTAGGTCCAATCGCAACGAGTACCGCGTTTGGCGGCAGCCAACGTAGCCTAAGACAGCGGCCGATATTTTAGATCTACGTATAATATGTACTTCGTATCGTTCGTGCGCTTCGGCTGAGCAGCAAGGCTATCCTCGCGCCGAGTCTTCTGAAGAGACTATTAATAGGTTTCGCCGCGACTACTCAACACCGGGTCATTTTAATCTTCTGCGTTGAATACCTATTGCTACTCGTATAGCTCTAGCGCAGGTAACGCTCATACAAAAGCAAAATTGGGTCACGCGTCACTCTGCAAACCAAGTGCCATGATGCTCGCTACGTTAGGGGCACATTGAACGATTCGTATACAGGGCTGTGAATTGATTTGGGCTTGACAACTATTAATAGTTATTAGCTGGGTGGTGAAGTCAGCAAAATTTATAATAAACAACTCGGTAACTTATAGTCAGCCAACTCCCAGTTTTAGTGATTCACTCCGATACGATATGAAGCCGTCAAAAAGTGATCCCACATTTTGAACACACTAAACTGTTGCTCGTATGTCGGCTCACAACACTCATAACGTCCCCTTGTGCTTCCGGTCCTGGCGTTCTCTACCCGCTCCACACAGTTACCTCCTCCCCTCCCTCCTTCCACTTGCACTTCCGTTTATAATGTTGTCACTCCTGTTGCCGTGTCGATTGGTATCACTTGTGCTTCCGTTCTTGATGTTCTCTACGACTCCCCCTCACCCTCCCTCCCCCACTCACTCCCTCCCTTCCTCCTTCCGTCCCCCCGCCGGGCTCACAGGTGCGCGAAGACCCGCGCAAGGGTGTCTACATCGAGGCGCACGAAGAAGTCGTCTCCAACTTCAGCACCGTCCTCAACCTCCTAGCCGCGGGAGAGAAGCAGCGGCACGTGGGCTGCACCGAGATGAACAGCCGCTCCAGTCGCTCGCACACGCTTTTCCGCCTCGTTGTGGAAAGCCAGCAGCGCTACGTGGCCGGCGTCCACGCTTCACCGGAAGATGTCGATCCCGCCGTTTTGGTGGCCACCCTTAACCTCGTCGACCTCGCGGGCTCCGAAAGCGTGCGCCACACTGGCGCGACCGGGATCCGGCAGAAGGAGGGAGGGAACATTAATCGGAGCCTCCTGACCCTGAGCCGCGTTATTCAGACGCTGAGCCAGGGCGGTAACGCGCATGTCAACTACCGCGACAGTAAACTTACTAGGATTCTGCAGCCCAGCTTGTCGGGTAACGCGGGTATGGCTATCATTTGCTGCGCGACGGCGGCTGAGGGTTTCCTGGAGGAGACTCGGAGCACGTTTCAGTTTGCCGCCCGCGCGAAGGAGATCAAGACCAGGGCTACGGTGAACGAGGTGCTGGATGATAAGGCACAGCTCCGGCGCATGTCGCAGGAGCTCGCGCAGCTGAAGCGGCAGCACGCGGAGGGCGACACCGGCAGCGCGCTCGTGGAGACCCTGCAGGCCGAGAAAGCGGAACAGGCGGCCAAGATTGAGCGCCTGAAGAAGCTTCTCATTAACACCGCCCCGGCTGATGACGACGTGGAGCGGCTCATGGCCCCCTCTCCGAGGTACCGCCGCAGCAAGCGCTCGCGAGAGACCTGGTGCCCCGGGGAGGGGGGTCTTGTGCTTGGCTTGAATTTGCTGGAGCCTAACTCGCGCATTGCGACCATTGAAGAGGAGGGTTTGGAGCACCTGAGGAAGCGCAGGTCGAGCGGTTCCCAGTCGACGCCGTTGTCGAAGGCACGCCTGAATTCGTCTTCTTCTCCTCCGTGCACGCCCCTTACGGCTCGCCGTCTGGCCCCCTCGACCCCGGGGACGATGACCCCGGCGCGCGCCCGCGCTCACCAGGAGGTGTCCGAGATGAGGGAACGCTTGGCGGCTCTGCAGGCGGAGAGGGACGCGAAGGCGGCCGAGGCGGAGGCTGCGGTCGTGGAGATGGCTCGCGTTGAGCAGCTCGAGCAGGAGGTGTCGCGCCGCGAGGCGGAGGTTTTGTCCTTGAAGAAGGAGTTGGAGGTCTCGTCTGCTGCGGCGGTGCAGGCCTCCGCGGAGGCGTCTGCGCAGGTGGCCTTGGGGGATGTTGGGGCCGATGAGGTGCGGGAGCGGGTGGAGGTGATCACTGCTAAGCTGGAGGAGGCGGTGCAGGCGAAGGAGGCCCTGGAGGCGGAGCTGACGGAGTTCGGGGAGTACACGGTGAGCTGGAGGCATTTGTTGCGGTATGAGCCATGCTATGATACGTGGTGGGGTTGATTTCGGGCGAGTTTGTTTTGATCGACGGGGCTTTTCAACTGAATATTTGGTCAAAATGATAGTCTTGGTATCCCATAACGTGTGCTATGAATTTGCAGGTGTGGTACATTCAGCCAATGGGCGTGTTTCGTCGATGTGCGTATACAGTTTTGATCAAAATCGGTTTGGAGCTAAGGTATAGAGCTCCTCACGTGATTTCCCTTGATACATTGGGTACTACCGTACTCATTCCATGGCCCTGATGCGAACAAACGACGCATCTGATTTAACCTGAAAAGCGGCAATATCAGGCCTTGAATTTTGGTGACTTCTTCTACTAATAGCTCTCTTTTTGCGTTTATTTTTTTTTGTTCGTCTAGTCCGATTTTGCCTATGGAGAAAACACGTACTCGTATAGTATCTGGTAAGTTTTACTTTTTACCTCGAGTTTTTCTGTAGTTGATTTGTTTGCCTTGGCTGGTAGGTTGTGTTTCCTGCCGTGTTTTGTTAGTAAGACAGCATTTGCGGCGCCTCGCTCATGGAAAAGGACATAAAACGTGTTGGAAAATGACGTCGCCGCGATTTCGGGACACACATCTTGATGATGTCGTGCGAAGTGTCACACTGCGTAAGATTTGAGGGAGAATGCGTGAACCACTTACCAACTTGAACGGCATACCTGGTACCTGTTGAACTGTTTTTTACGGAACAAGAAGTGCACTTTGGTGGTAATAAATCGGCAGCATTATTTTTGGTGCTGTTTGTGTATGTTTTTTGTTGTATCTGCCTTCCGGTGGATGTGTCTTTTCTCATCCCTTGCACTGGCCAGTGTGCTAATTCGATATGTACCCACCCCCTTGCCCAAATGCCGGTATCGAGTACCTGGTATTTTTTTGCTCATTCTTGCACTTGTCCGTGTGGTTGTACCCGCCCCGTTGCCTTATATAACGATCGCAGGACATGAAAGACGAGGAGATGGTCGACATGAAAAACAGCATGGCCGCGATGGAAGAGGGGCTGCGGCAGAAGGAGGCAGAGCTCGCCGCGATCCGCGCGGCCGAAGAAAAAGAGGAGGCCGAAAACGCCTTGCGTGTTGCGGAACTCCAGAGCAAAGTCCGCCAGCTAGAAGACGCCATCAAGGAGCGCGACGAGGCTATCGATGGCATGGACGTTGCCGGTGCGGATTCGATCCAGAAGGAGGAGGAGCTCGAGACGCTGAAGGCCGCCCTTAACGCTTGTCAGGCGGAGCTGGCTGAGCACGCTACCCGCGCTGATGGTGCTGAGGTAAGTCGATAGAGTGGGCGTGAAGTTTGGTGATGGTGGGGGATATTGACACCTTCTGAAGTATTTGCGCTCGTGATGCAGTATTCCCGAGGGGGGATCCCTGAGAAATATATTTTCAAGTAGGCGTTTCAACGAAACGTATGATACAAGCGACTTGGAAATATAATCAGGAGGTTTACAAGCAAGATCTACATTTTTTGGATTGCAAAAATTGATGCAAAATAAACAAGAATTCCGATCGTTTGTGACCACTGTTTTTTTTTTGTTTTTGAGGCAATTCCTTCACTACCCCAATCGGGAACGTAATTTCTCTGTCCGCACTTTTTTCTCGAGTACGCACAATTTATTAGTGCTTCCACATATCCGTGAAAACCCCAACTAACTGTTGGTGAAAGCCGTTTCCTCATGTATGCTTGCTGTTGCCATGGTAATAATATCTACTTGTAGTACGTACCCGAACTCAAAATGAATCTAAGTGTCGATTTTAAACGTTTTTGGGTGATGCTCGCTGGCAGCTATGATTTCACGAAACCAGCTCGTGAGTTGTTCCTGGCTGCCTACGACTGCTGGCTGGTGCACCCGACGCCCTCACACCCCCCCTTAGGAGCGTATCTCACTTTCGCGGGCTGCTGTTGCTTGTGAGCAGCTGTAGCTGTCCGCAGGTGAAGTGCACACGATCAGTTGGAGGTTTGTTTTTTGTCTCAATTTCGTGTCTTGCAAATTTCGACCTATTTCGACCACTGCAGCACACCAAAGTCGAGGTGTAGATCTCCGTCGAGAACGTGTGGACGGCCAATCTGAACGGAATCACGAGCTGCTGTGGATTCGACAGTAAAACGTTACACCCGCTTTCGTTGGCACGCGCCAGCTAAAGGTCAAAATGCGGGTGGCGCTTCTCACTAAGCTTGCGGTAAATTGTCCTGTACTTTTGTTTTAATATTTTTTTCTGTATGTGTCTGCCCCCCCCCCCCTTCCCTGGCCGACACGGTCTTTTCACGTTGTCGCGTTTCGAAACTGTAACAACCCCCTCCCTCTCTCTCCGTACGATGTTGTATTCTCGCGTCTCTGCGTGTACGTAGGAGGAGCTCGAAAGGCTGGTTCAAGAACTGTCTTCCACCAAGGCTCGCCTTGCCGAAGAGCGTGAGGCTGCCGAGCAGGCCACGCGCGAGGCCTCAGACGCCGTGCTTGCCGCGAGGGAGGTTACTGAGAGCGCTTCCCTTCGCGAGGAGGAGGCTGCGGCTGCTTCGCGCGACCAGATCAAGGCTCTAGAGACGGAGAAAGAGGAGCTCTTGGAGCAGCAGATGGAACTGCGCGCCCTTAATGATGATGCGGCTGCTCTCCTCGCAGAAAATGAGGCGCACCTGTCGTCTATTGCGGACGGGGATGCTGAGGACGCGCTTGCTTCGGAAGCGGCCGCGGCGGCGTCTAGCGCGGAGGTGGAAAGCGCTAAGCAGGCAGTCGTGGACTCTCAAGCTGAGCTCGTTGAGCGGGACCTTGCCCTTGCGGAGATGCAGGCGCGGGTGGAGGGCTTAGCGGGGAGCCTTGCCGGCGCGAAGGAACAGCAGGGGCGGGAGGATGTTCGGGTTAGGGAGGAGAAGGAGCGCGCGGATGCGTCGTTGGCGGAGGCGTTGGCGGGGCAGCGGCGGGCGGAGGACAAGCTTAGCGTTGCCTGCCAGTCGCAGCTTGAGATGCGGTGCCGCTTGGAAGATGCTATGAGGCAGGCGGAGGAGGCCGAGGCTGCGCGCGATGACATGGTTGTGGAGAGCAGCGCTGCCAAGCGTAAAGAAGAGGAGGAAATTTTCGCGCTTGGGGGTCGGGTGGCGGAAGTTGAGTCGCTCTTGGAGGCTGCGAAGAGCGCGGAAGCTTTGGCGTCGGGGGCCGCAGAGCAGGCGAATGTCGCTGCCGCTGAGGCTGCCGAGGAAGCTGAGGAGGCGAGGCGGCAGCTCGCTGCCGGCGCAGCCGCCGGTGAGGTGAAGGACGCTAAGATTGCAGAGCTTACTGATGTGATCGGACGCCTTGAAGCGGACGGGGAAACGCGGTCTGGGGTGGAGCAAGAGTTTGGCGTCGCCCGCGAACAGATGGACGTCCTCCGCGCGGAGAAGGAGGAAGGAGACGCGGTGGTTGCCCTGGCGCAAGCGGACAAGGAAGGTTTGGTGGCGCAAGTTCAGGAACTTACGGAGCAGCTTGCTGCTGGCGTTGCTGAGGCGGAAACCGCGCGGGACGAGCTTGCGGCGGTTACGGCGGCAGCTTCGGAATCGGATGCAAAAGCGTTGGAGGAGATAGCCCGGCTTGTTAGAGCGGTGGAGGCTTCTTCCGAGGATGTTCCGGCTGTTCAGGCGCAGCTTGAGGCTGCGAAGGCGGAGGCTGTGACGCTCGCTGACGCCGTGGGGTCTCTTGAGTCTCAGCTTGAGGCTGCCGCGACGACTGCCTCCGAGAGGGAGATTGCGGACGCTGCTCGCATTGTCGACATTGAGGACCAGTTGAAGTCGACCGTCGAGTCTTTTGAGTCTCGGTTGGCGTCGGTCCAGGAGCAAGCGGCGGAGAGAGCGGCTATGGATGCTGCTCGTATTGCTGAAGTGGAGGGCCAGATGAAGGAGGCCTTGGAGACTGCCGCGCTGGAGAGGGAGACGTCGGATGCGGCTCGTACCGCTGAGACTGAGAGCCAGATAGAGTCGGTGGCAGGGTCTCTTGAAGCCCAGTTGGCGGCTGCGCAGGCTGCTGCCTCCGAGAGAGAGGCGGCGGATGCTTCTCGTATCGCTGAAGTGGAGGGTCAGATGAAAGCGGAGGCTGATACGTTTGAGGCCCGGCTAGCGGCTGCGGAAGTTGCTGCGTCGGAAAAAGAGGCTGCGGATGCTGCTCGCATTGCTGAGATTGAGGCGCAGACAGAGGCGGCAGTGGAGTCGTTCGAAGCTCAGTTGGCGTCTTTCCAGGGCGCTACGTCCGAGGAGCAGGCGGCTGACGCTGCTCACATTGCTGAGATGGAGGCACAGATGGAGGCGGCGGTGGAGACATTTGAAGCCCGGTTGGCGGCTGCGGGGACGGCTGCCTCGGAGAGGGAGGCTGCGGATGCTGCTCGTCTTGCCGAGGTGGAGGCCCAGATGCAGGCGGCGGGTGCTTCTTTCGAGGAGAAGTTGGCTGCGGCCGAGGCTGCTGTATCGGAAAAGGAGGTTGTGGGTGCTGCTCGTATTGCTGAGATTGAGAGCGAAAAGGCGGAGGTGGTTGAGGCATTGGAAGCTGAGTTGGTCGCTGTGCGGGCTGCTGCGGAAAGGAAAGAGGCAGAGGATGCCGCTCGCGTTGCCGAGGTGGAGAGTCAGATGGAGACGGCGATTGAATCTTTTGAGGATCGCTTGGAGTCCTTCCAAGGTGCCTCGTCGGAGAAGGAGGATGCGAACGCCGCGTCTAGGGCTGAGGTGGAGGGCCAGATGAAGGCGGCGATTTCCTCTCTTGAAGAGCGGTTGGAGGCTGCGGAGACTTCCGCGTCGGAGAGAGAGGCTGCCGATGCTGCTCGCATTGCTGAGGTGGAAGGCCAGATGAAGGAGGCGGTGGAGTCGTTCGAGGTTCGCCTGGCCTCCGCGGAGAGCGCTGCTTCCGAGACAGAGACTGCGGGTGCTGCTCGCGTCGCTGAGCTGGAGGGCGAGAAGGAGGCGGTTGTTGAGTCGTTGGAAGCCCAGTTGGCGGCTGCTGGCGCTGCCGCGTCGGAGAGGGAAGCGGCGGATGCTGCCCGCATTGCTGAGATCGAGGGCCAGATGAAGGCGACGGCTGACGATCTACCGGAAGCTTTGGCATCACTCGAGAAGGTTACGGCGGAAGCGAGCGAGTTAGCAGAGAAGGCGGCCCTGGTGGGAGAGCTTACCGCGGAGCTTGAGGAAGCTCGCGCGGCGGCTGCTAACGCTGCCGCTAACCGTGACTCCGAGGAAGGTAACGCCCGCGCCGAACTCGAACGCGCGCTTGCTTCGGTGACGGCTAAGGACGAAGAGATCGTGAACCTGCAAGAGCAAGAATCTGAGCAGGTTCGCGTGGCGCTCGCGGCTGCGGCCGAGTCGGCTGCGGCTTTGTCGCAGAACGAGGCTAAGATTGAGGACATGAAATTGAGGCTGGAGGCGAACGAGTCGGTCGAGGAGGAGTTGACGCAGGCCCTGGAAGACTCGGAGGGTCTGTCGAAGAAGGTGCTGGACCTGACGGAGCAGGTTGTGGAGAAGGATGCCATGATTTCGGAGGGCGCTGGCACGGTGGCTGAACTGCGGGGGCAGGTACGTTTTTAGGTATTCTTCGAAGCATATATATCATATGTTGACCAAAGATGTCAGGAGACGGTCAGTCTAGGGGAAACGTACAGCGGTCAAGGGTGTAAAACCGAGCGTTCCACACTAAAACCTAGTATTGAGACGTCAGTCAAGGTAAATTATTGGAAAATTGCCGTCCGTCAAGGGGTGAAAGTGCCGTCTTCTGACATCTTTGATGTTGACAGTGTTTTAACATGTCTTTTGAGCCTAACCCTTTTGAGACCCAGGCATGGTGAATAAACTATATCAACATCATAGCGCGTGTCGATGTTTTGCCGGTGGTGTAATATAAATCCGAGGACGCGGAAGCCTCTCTCTGCGGCCGCGGTTTTGTCTACTGGCCCTCAAACGGCACGCGGCATCGCAAACCCTCTTGGACCAGAACATGAAGTCGACCGGTCTTTTTGCTCCAACTTTTACCTTTATACCCAGATAATATCTCATAAATTAAACTCTAACTATTTTTGTGACCCCTTCTCCCTATTTATGGACCGTACCCGGTTTGCCCCCTCCGCAGGTCCAGGCCGGCAGATCTGAGCTCGCGGCGTTGCAGGCGTCGGCTCCGTCATCCTCTCCACTCTCTACCTGGCAGGCAATCACCGACGGCTTGGACGAAGAGAGTGCCGGGGACGGCTCCTCCGAGGTCCGACGTCTTAAGGTGGAGCTCGACAAGAAGGGTAGCGAGATGGACACCCTCATGAAGGAGGAAGCCGTGGTCCGCGCGGAGCTTAAGGAGATGAAGGGGATGTTCAACGCGGCGGAGGCTGGGGCGGGTGCCGCTGGAGCCGACGAAGACTCGCTCCGCAAGCGTTTGTCGCAGCTGATGTGCGAGAATGGCCTGCTCAAGGGCGAGAAGGATAGGCTCGAAGCTGTTGCTGTGTCGGCCGCGGCGGAGGCTAAGTTGAGCTTGTCGCGCTCGGCGGCTGAGATTGAGGGGCTTGAGCGCGAGGTGGGGGGGCTGCGGGAGCGCGCGGAGAAGGCGTCTCGCGGGGCTGCCGACGGGGAGCGGGCGAGGGTTGCGGTTGGCGAGATGGAGGCCAAGCTTTCGGAGCTTCGTCAGGAGCGCACGGACCTCCAGGTATGTTTTTGTTTCGCCCCCTCCTTATCCCATGCCACCCTTCTCCCCATTCTACACCCCTCCACGCCCTACCTCCTTCCCCACCCCACCCCAACCCCCTGCTCGTTCTACTCCCTTCCCCGTCCAACACCCCTCCCCAGCCCCATCTCCTCGCTCACGCGCCCTCTATCTCTATCTCTCGAATTCCTCCCTATCCCACCCCCTCCCCATCCCTACCCTCCCCCACATCTCACCCCCGTTCTCCATCCCACCCCCATTTCCACCCCTCCCCCATCCCCCTCCTTGTCCCCACCTCTTGCTTTTCAGAATGCTGCCCAGAGGTCCCTCGATCGCGTCTCCGAAGCAGAATCCGAGATCTCCACCCTGCGCGTCCGTCTCGCCGAGGCAGAGGAGCGCGGTTCGGGTCGCGATTCTATCGTCGCGCTGGAGACTAAGGTAGACGAGCTAGAGGAGGAGATAAGGAGGGCCGATGCCTCGAGGGTGGAGATGGAGGGAGATGCGAGGGACGCCGCGAACAGGGCGAAGAGGCTGCAGGGGGAGGTGGACATGATGAGGGCGGAGTACGAGATCGTGTCGGAGGAGGTGTCGGGTCTGCGCGGGAGCCTCGCCGGTGCTGAGGTGTGTGTTGCGTGTGCTGTGTGCTGCCTTTTTTTGTTTTTTGGTAGCTTTGTACTGCTGTTTACCCTTTTTGGAACCCGCGTACTCATACATACATAAAAGCGAGAAAACAAATGAGAAGTGTATGCTGGGTGTGTGTATATATGTGTGTTTGTGTTTTCTGCCTTTGGAATCATTTTATTGTACACTCTTTTGAGACCCCAATATATATGGCGACCGACATCATGGTTGTATTTACTGTTGCACGTTTTCCCAGGCGAGTGGTAAGGACGCAGTTTTTTTGTTTGTTGGTCGTGATCTCTAGACCCCGAATGGGTTAGTAGTCGTCACATTACAGCGTCTTTGCCTGCTGTAGAATCGCTGCATGTAACCAACCCCCTTTTGTGTTTTTACGACCCCTCTTGCTGTTTTCCAGGCAAAGCTCGAGGAGGCGGAGGCGGAGGCGCAAGCGGAGGCGCAGGCGGCGGAGAGCCGTTCTTCGGACCGTTCCGACCAGCTGGAAGCCGACATCGCCCAGCTGCGCGAGGAACGCACCGAGCTCCTAGCTTCCCACCAGGCCGACCTCCGCTCTTGTTCCGAAGGACTGCAAGCCGAAATTGCCCTGCTGCGCGAGGAGTGCACCGAGCTTCGTGCCTCTCAGCAGGACACCCTTCGCTCGGAAGAGTTGGCGCGCACCAAACTGCAGGAGGTGCACGACGAAGCGGTTAGCGCTCTGGAATCGGCTATTTCGGAGGCCATGGACGTTGTCGAGATGAAGGAGGCGGAGCTAGCTGAGCTGTCCCGGTCGCGGGATGAGCTGTTGGTTGAGCTTGAGCGGGAGGGGGAGAGGGCTGGGCTGGAGGCCGGGGTGGCGGCGGAGAGGCTGGCGGCGGCGGAGGATCGTTTGACGGAGGCAGAGGCGAGGCTTACGGAGGTGGATGACGCGGTGAGAGGTCTTTGGTATTGTCTGTGCTGGGACCAACTACTTGAAATTAGCGTGGGATAAAGTTGGCTTTGTTGAACTGCATCCACAATTTTTGGGGTATGATACAAACGACTATGATATGAATACTGTAGAGTTGCTGTTTTTGCAGTCTGTCGAGAAAAGATTATGTCAAAACCACGCTGTATTTTTTTATGTTCTTCGTCACAACAACTCTATCCCCTTCCTTTCCTTTTAGTTTTTAGTCTAAAGCACCTCTAACTGTGAACCACGCGGTATCTGTGCCTTTGGTTCTCATATTTCACCGTCCTCTTTTTTCTTTTCTTTTTTCTTTTCTTTTTTCTTTACTTTTTTCTCTTTTTTCCTTTTCTTTTTTTGCTTCAGAGCAAGGACACCGAGGGCCAGCTCCGCCACCGCCTCAACACCCAGGTGGCCGAGACAGAAAACCTCCGGCAAGAACTCGTCTCCTCCCGCGAGCGCTCCGAGCAGGCGGAGGCGGCGGTTCGCGCTTCCGAGCAGCGCGCTAGGGAAGGCGCTGACAAGAAGACCAAAGACCTCCTGGCAGAAATGGAAACCCTATGCCAGGACAAGCTGCTGGCGGAGAATAAGGCAAATGAGATGGAGGGGGAGCTTGACAGGCTTAGGGAGGAGGTGGCCGGGGCGGAGCAGACGGCGGCGAGGGACCAGAGCATGATTATTCGCGCGTCGGAGGAGCGCATGGCGGCGTTCGAGCAGGTGCGGAGGCGTTTTTGTGTGGTTATTTTGGGGTTGCGCCCTTGTTTTTTGGGAGACAAGCTTACTGATTTCCAGTAGGATCGTTTCTGCTGTCGTGGGGGGGGGTGGGGGGGAGGGAGAAGGAAAATGGGGCGGTGATTTGGAAGGGAGCAGGGGGTCGGGGGTTTGCTTTATACCCTGGTGGGTTTCACCACGCCTTGCTAAGTGATCGGATGCTGTTGACCTCCCGGGGATCCACCCTGTGATGTTTGGAAGCAAAGCTTGTTTTTTTGTCGTCGCAGGCTGCTGCAACTTACAAGCAACGTTTCTGAACGCTCTCGTCGCTTTCGGCTTTTCGTTTGTTTTTGGCAGGCTGCTGCCGTGAAAGACAGTGCCCTCGCCGATGTCAAGGCGGCTCTGGCAACGGCTCTCGACGCCGAGCAAGCGGCGACGGAAGCTGTGGCAGAGGTTACTGAGAAGGCTAGGGCTGCCGCTAGCGAGGTTGCCAAACTCTCGAGGCACATCGAGCTCGGCAAGGAGGCTATCGCTCAGAAGGACTCGCGGATTAAGAGGTTGGAAGAAGTCAAGCTTACCAACCACCAGGTCGGGTTGCTGCAAGCGATGAAGACCTCGGCCCGTAAGACCGCGGCGGAGAACAAGGAGTTGAAGCAGAGGTTGGCGGTGCTCGAGGAGGGGGCTGATAGAGTTGGCAGTGGCGGTGGCGGGTCGGGTGCGGGGGAAGACGCGGTTAACCTAGCTGCGGCTACTGAGCGTATTGCGGAGCTACAGGGGGCTAAGAAGAACCTTATGGAGAAGCTCCGCGTGTACGGCGCGCGCGTGCATGAGCTCGACAAGCAGCACACGCGTGTACGCGCGGCGGTGGAGCAGACAGGCGTGTCTGCCCCCGAAGGGAGAGACCTTGGCGACGCCGTGTTGGAGATGGCGGACCGCGTTGCCGGCCGCGATGCGTCCATGTTGAGCAGCTTTTCCGGGGACGAAGGGTCGGCCATTGCCGCGGCTGCTGCGGCTGCCGTCGCTTCCGAGACGCACCAGGCGGAGCTTAAGGAAGTGAGGGAAGCGCTTCGCAAGGGAGAGGCGGAAAGGTCCGCCCTGAAGGAGCAGATGATTGCTGGGGTCGGCAGGTTTAGGGAGCTGGAGGCAAGGGAGAGTGTTGCCAGGGAAGGGTTAGAGGCTGCGGAGATAGATAAGAGGGATGCCGTCAACGCGGCGGTGAAGACGAAGGAAAAAGACCATGAACGCCAGCTTAAGTTCTTGCAGGTGTGTTTTTGGAACCGGACCATTCGGTGTTTTTTTTGGGCCGTGTACGTGTTGTATGCTTGTACTTGGAAGGGTTTTGAGTGCAGGTGGTTGCTTTTTCCGTCGTTTTTTTTGGGGGTTGGCAGCAAGAGCAAGAAGAACCTTCGTGACAAAACTTAATATTCGTAGCATTGTTCTGATTTTTGTTTACCTTTGTATTTAACTGGAACCTGTCTTGACACCTGGACTAGTAATAGATTATGGCCATGAGTGATCGTAAGAACAACTTTTTTAACATTAACAAGTTAACAACAACAATAACAGCAGCAACATCTGCAACAACAACAACAACAACAACATTTAAATAAACAACAACAACTGCGTACCCCCAGGAGGAGAACGTGACTCTTTTCCAAGAGAACACGGACGCGAGGACCCAGGCCGACAAGTACAAGGCCGAGCTCGATGCCCTCAAGGGAAAACTGTCCTCCGCTACCACCGCGCCAACGCCGGAGTCTACGGTAAGGACCCGCACCTTCTTTTTCCCTTGTAGAGCTGGACCCACGTTTTTAGAAACGCGCCCCCAACTTTTTGAAGAACAAACTGCTTCGAGTTTGGTGTGGGATTCTTTTTTTCAGTCGTGATATCATAAGGTTACATATTTGGGGACAAGTACTTGAAATGCGTGCGGGGTTATTGTAGCAGTCGTGAATTAATCCGTTTAGACGAGCACCCACGTGTTTGGGGATAATCAATTTACGTCATGCTTGGTTTATAGAAAAAAATGCAGTCCTAGAAGGGTTTAAGAAATTCCTTGTCCACTGGGGGTGAAAGAATGTCCGCATGAAGGCTGTTTTTTTTTCAGAGAGATTGGGTCTTTGGTCTGGTTGTGATGGGTCTATTATCGGCTATCCCATTAGACTATACAGTAGTACTAAGTATAGCTTATGTGCTTTTGTTGTGTTTTGAAATCGCTGGAGTCCGCATTGGGTTGTGTTGACGGCAGTCTTGTGCCCGGTGTGGGGCGTTCCTCTCCGGCAGCCCCCTAGACCCGCTGCGACGAGCTGTATGCTTTGTTTGGCATCCTTGTATCTCCTACACCAGTATGTTTTTTTATTTGTGATGTACAACGGCCTGCATAC
>JBBMKB010124722.1:0-20033 GCA_037833945.1 Alaria marginata
CTCTGTCCCGCCTGGCTGCCCCTGGTGTGTTGTCCCACCACGAACATGCCACATCAAGTTGGACCAACTCCCAAATTGGATTCCAAATTCAACCAAAAGAAGTGTTTCAAACCTTTTCATCTTTTTCGTCAAATCCAATTTGCGACTAGCCTGAAATCGGATTCTTTCATGATGGTGGGGGTTTAGACCAATCAAATCCAAATTAGATTTTCCCTTTTTTCCAAATTGGATTTTTTTTTTGCTGTTAATCCAGGCCCTAAGGAACCCCGTCATAAAACAAAAACAAAATACCAAAAAGTGCTATCTCTATCGTAGCAAGCGTCCCAACCGTCATTGTTCGGGTGTTCTCGAAGACAGGACGCCGTTCGCGTTAACACTCCGTCATGTTAGGATGCGCACGCGCCCGAAAACCCTTGTTATATTCGGTACTTCAGATAGGAACAAAAAACTCTAAGAGATGACTTCCTCGTCTTGATCTGACTGTTGCCGCTGAAGAAATAACCCGGAGGGGGCAATCAGTGCAGTAACTAGCACCCTCGAGCTATTTCTTCAATGGCAAAGGTCACCTCCGGACGAGGAGTATACCTTTTCGATGTTTTGCGTCTAGAGAAATGAACACCGACACCGCTGAGTTTTTGTCCAGGATGCGTGGTACCCGGTCCTAGTTCGGGAACGGTTCGCAAATCCACACGAGGTTCGAGAGGTTCTCGGAAAAAACGCGGCTCTTGAAGGCACGCGACCTACCAAGACTGAGGCTTAACGCGAGTGGCCTCCTGTCTTGGAGGCCACCCGACTCAAAACGGTCGGAGCTATTACGGGGGGGCGTAGTTAATAGGACCACATATTGGTAGTAAAAATCGAGAAATATATAGGTTTTTGTGTCTACCGTAGGTCCTATTAAATACGTTCTCCCGTAATAGTAGCAATGTCTTCAATGGCGACAGTCAGACCAGGACGAGGAAGCTACCCCTTCGACGTTTTACATCTGGTGCAACGAACACCGCTGGGGTTGTCGGGGGTGTACGCGCCCTAGCAAGCCGGATTCTTAACGTGAATGATATGACGCATTCTACGATAGAGGTGTTAATAGCATGTTTTTTCTGAAGCTCCTTACTTGGGGAGCTCAATGCCTCACCGAAAAACTGATTTTGAGCAAACTGAAAACGCGATCCGATGAGCAAACCCGTGGCCCGTCTATGCAAAAAAAGCATATTGCAAAAATAGTAAGACATTCCGAGGATTATGGGTTAAGGAGCTCCGTCATCCAGAAAATATAAACGCCAAAAAGTGCTATTAACAGTATCGTAGAACGCGTCACATCCTGGCTTGCAGACCACCCGAACAATACCGGTTAGAGTTATTTTGGGCGCGCAAATGCTGGACGGAGGCATGTCTCTTAACGCTTCTGAGAAAAAGCACATGCATGCGCGCAACAAGTTCACCCAACTTTCGTCGTAAGGAATAGACGTTTTTCCAGCGCGTGGAGTCGTCTATGAAAGTAATGGCTGAACGCGATCGACTACTCGCATCGTCGACGGGTCCAGGCAGCCACGTTCAAATGCCCTAGCCCGACCCTCCCCTTGCCCTCCTTGCTGGTGTATTCCGGCAGGTGTATTTCCCTTTGTCGAACGCAAGCTACGGTAGCGGGCGTACCTACATAACCCGAGGCTTCCCACCTGAGGAGGTGTACATACAGTACATACAGCAGTATACCTCACCCAAACATTGGCGTCGAGAGCAAATGAAAGAGCAGCCCGATGAACGACACCATGGCCTAGGAACAGAACGAGTAATATATAGTAGAATACAAACGGTATGCCTACGGTATTGGGTGGTTTCTCGGTTGAGAACCTCCTCCGTCAGTCATAATTACTTTGGCAAAAAAAATGCTATAATAGGTATCCCATGTCAGTCCATGGCAGTGTCGTTTGTAGCCACACGAAGCCGTAGCAGTCCCATGGAATTTCCGTGAAATTTCCATGAAAAGGTCCATGAACTTCTTGGTCGTTGTCCTAAATACCTGGTATTGAATGACAGCTGTCATGGAAGTGACCTGAAAGTGTTGTGGAACTTGTTTGAATCGAACTGTACCTGGTACCTGGTATGCAGCACGCGACGTTTCACGAAATTTTCGGACTTGCGCAACGTTCACGAAACTTTCGTGGGACTGTGGGGAGGTTCACGGTGCCATGCACCTTCATGAAATGTCCATGGGATATGGGACTCGCATCTCACCGTGGCACGTCCATGGTGGTTTGGATGCTTTCGTGGGACTGTCGTATATCTGTCACGGGACAGCCATGGGACTATCATGGCTTCATGGGACTGCCATGGCTTCATGGAACTGCTGAGGCTCCATTTGACTGCCCTGAGTACATGGGACTGCAATCGGACTATATTGGTTTGATGGGACTACGATGGGACTACCGTGGATTGTCACGGGGCTGCCACGGACTACCATGGGGTTGCCATCGGGCTACCGTGAATTGCTATGGGATGCTATGGTACTGCTTGACTTCATGGTATGCCATGGTATTTCCACGCCTTCATGGCGCTGCCATGGGACTGACATGATGTGCCATGGCAATGCCATGGCGATGCTATGGGATGCCATGAAGTTGATAGGGGCACGTAGCACTGCAACGGGGGTGCAATTGGATGCCATGGGGTTGCCGTGGGACTCCCGCGGCATTGCCAAGGGACCATTATGATTTGATAGCACTGCCATGGGACTGTCATGGTTACATGGCACTGCCATGGGATGCCATGAGATGCCCTGGGACCGCCCTGGGGCTGTATGGATTTCATGGCACCGCCATGGGACTACCATGGGACTGCCATGGGAGTGTCATTGGCTGCCATGGGAAGGCCATGGGACTCTCATGGGATTGAAGTGGGACTATTATGGCTTGATAGCATTGCTATGGGACTGCCATAGCTTAAAAGCACTGCGACGAGACCGTATTGGCTCCATGGCTTCATGATCATGGGATTGCCATGGGGCTGCCATGGGACTGCCACAAGACTGCCATGGGACAACTATAGGGCTGACACGGAATGCCATTCACTGCCATAGGACTGCCATAGGACTGACATAGGACTGTATTGGCTATATGGTACTGTCATGAGACTGCTATGGATTGATGTGCGATGCCATGCTACTGCCATGGCTACATGGCACGGCTATGGGACTGTCATGGCTTCATGGTTCTGCCATGTTACTGCCATTCAACGCCGTGGGACTGCCATGGAACTGCCGTAGGATTACCGTGAACTGTCGTGGGACACCATGGGACTGCTTGGTTCCATCGGATTCCATGAAACTGCCATGGTTCCATGGACCTGCCGTGAGACTGCCATGAGGCTGCCATAGGATCGCCATGATAGGGTATGAGACTGGCATGGGACGCCATGAAACTTCCATCATAGTCATGGGAGTGCCTTAACATATCATTGGATGTGATGGGGACTCCCATGGCGTTGGCATGGGACTGCCATGGCTTTATGGCACTGATATGGGACTATCATGGCTTTAAGGCATTACCATGTGTAATGCCTTGATGGCTTCATGGCACTGCCATGGGGCTGCCATTGGATGCCATGTAGTGGCGTGGGACTGGTATATCACTGTAATAGCTTCATTGCACTGTCATGGGCCTGCCATAGACTGTCCTGCGATGCCATGGGACTGCCATGGGGACTGTCGTGCTTTAACGGTACTGGCATGGAGCTGCCATGATATGCCATGGGACAGACATGGGATGCCGTGGTGCTGCCATAGGACTGCCGTGAGGCTCCTGCGGGTTAGGCAAGGGACTGTTGTGACGGCTTTATAGCACTTCCGTGGAACTACCATGGCCTCATGGCACTGTCATGGCCCTGGCATTGAACCGCTGTGAGATGCCATGGCCTTGCCATGGGAACGCCGTGGGATGTCATGACCCTGCCACGGGACTGTCGTGGGATACCATGGCACCGTCACGGGATCCTATGGGAATGACATGGGACTGTGTTGGCTTCGTGTTATTGTATGGGAGTGCCATGGGAATGCCATTGGATGTCATGGAATTGTCATGCTATTGGATCAGCTTGGGACTGTCATGGTTTCATGGCGCTGGAACCATGGCCTTGCCATAGGACTGTCATGCTTTTACGGTACTGTTGTCGGGCTGCCATGGACTGCCATAGGGTGCCGTGGGGACTGCCATGGCTTCACTGCTATAGGATTCCCATGAGCTGCCATGGGACGCCATTGGACTGCTTGGCTGCACGCGACGTCAAGGGACTGCCATGGCTTCATGAGGCCGTCGTGAAACTGCCATTATCTGCTGCTTGGCTTTATGAGGTGCCATGGAGCGGGCATGGCTTCATGCCACTGCCATGAGACTGCCATGATATGTCATGGCTATATTTCACTACCATGAATTGGCCATGGCTACATGGCACTGCCATGAGAGTGCCATGTTATGCCATGGGACTGTGGTGGGACTCCCGTGGAGTTGACAAAGCTCTTGCACACGACATATCATCACGGCAAGTATATTATCTAGATCATCTACAGTAGTTAGTAGATCAGTATCTACTGTTGATTATCTACAGTAGATCACGACCTTCTAGCTTGTGGTCTGTCTGATATGCGCAATGTTCCACCCGCGAGACACTTCCTTCGTCATCGCAGTCTGATATGGTACGCACACGTGTCCCCCCGAAATGTGTCCCCAGCCGGATACGCGTAAATAAAAATCCAAGGAAAGACAGAAAATACCAACCCTCGTAAACTGTCGAGCCCATGGCGGCTCTATGGTAACAAGCGTGAACCCGGCCAAACACCAACAATTCGAGAACAAAGAAAGAGGACTCCCGGCTAAGCCTTCGTGCGCCTATAACGAGTTTGTGTGTGCGCCCAGCTTCAACCGGCCTCCGCCTCCCACCTGCACGCTATATCTTACCTGAAGTTCGTCATCCCAAAACAATCGTAAATGTAAGAGATGTTGGAGCGCTTTGGGGAATGGCAACAATCTCTTATATTTACGATCAGACCGATAAGAGTCTCTAGCCGCCATCCAAATTGCTTCGGTCGTGGTTTACGCCTTCGCGAGCCCACTGACTGTGGATATTGACGACCCGCTGCTGGCTGCGCCTCACGTGTCCCTCACCTCTGCCTAGGTTCTGTCGTAGGGCATGCATGCATAGCGCTGCCGGCAAGTCTCTACCTGTGGTGTGGGTTGAGGTGCTGGGACCCACCACTCGCCAGGGGACATTTTGGGTCAATCCCCTGTTTTTGTTTTGTGGGCGTGTTGGCATATGATAGGTACGTCTTGTGACGTGTAAAACGGACAGATACATATATAAACTCCCGCTGCATCTTTGATATTATACGCAGCACACATCGAGCACGGACAACAACATTATGTGCATTGTTTGGTGACCCTGTATCTGACTGGATGCGTTCAGCAAGTGCTGTTCAATAGCCCCGAGCTGAGCAGCTATCCCCGCACTTGACTAGTACCCTGTAGAATTCGCGGCTTGCGTTCGGATTAGTGACACGTGGGATTATTCTGTTGTTAAATGTGGCGTGTAAAACGGAAAACGGAACATATTACCGCTGCTGTGTCTTTTATGCATAGCATTGCGCACGGGCATTATCAAACCCCTCATCATATACTACTACAGTAGTACTGTAGGTGGCCCTCTATCCGTAACTTCAGGAGATAGATGCTCAGCAAGCATGTGCTAGCGCTGCAGGAGACCTGAACTAAGTGACCATCCCCGCGTTTGACCAGTCACTGAGTGCGCTCTACAGAATTCGCGGGTCCACGGTCGGATTCAGAGTAGGCCGGGGTTCTTTTGATACTTTTATTATTGGCGATCTAACTGGTACCAGGTACCTGGTAGTCTCTAGCAGCCGTATCCGTTCATGCCAATTGGTTCATGCGGTCATGATTTACCTGATACATATTAGCAAGCCCACTTACTAACTGACGATCCATCCATCCGCTGCTGCTTGCTGCTGCGCCTACACGTGCCCTCCACCTCGCCTCGCTAGGTTATGGCGCGGGGCATGCATGGCATTGACGCCAACACTCTGGCCTGTAGTTGGCTGTGGTGCTGGGAAAATCAGTCACCAGGGGACAATTTGGGTCCATCCCCTGTTTTGTTTTTGGGCGTGTGGGCATATATATCTTGTGGGGATCTTGTGGTGACGTGTAAAACGGACAGATGTATTATACTGCCGCCGCTGTATCTTCTTGTGGTACGCAGAACACATCGAGCACGAACAACAAAATGATGCGCGTTGTCATTTGGTGACTGACCCTCTAGACTATATGGCTGAGTCGGTTCATCAAGCGCTAGCGCTGAGACGAGTGCCCCCTCACCGCGTCTGACCAGTTCTCTCAGCAGAATCCACGGATCTACGTTCGTTCGGGTTCTTCAGTGTTGTAGCTTAATACAGTACGTACCTGGTAGACTACAAGACTTAGTACTGTAATAATAGCGTTCTTTGCGGTATTCTTGATACGTCAGAGGTTGGGTTTCTGGGGTCTTCGTGGTATCTTTACGTTTCTTTCGGGAATCGGATCTTATTATTGATTGATACTTAAAAAAATACGTACCTGGTAGTAAATGAGGCCAGGTTTCTGGGTTGCTTGTGATGTCTTTGGGGTTCGTTCGGAGGTTGGATTTCTTCTTTGGGTGATGTCATGCCCCGGGAAATCCCAGGGGAGGCCCATGCTCCCCCCGTGGGCTTCCACCCATGAGAGCTTGGAACTCCCATGAAAGACCCAAGGGAAACCCACAGAAGTCCCATGGGACTTCCATGGAAGTACCACGGAAGCCCTCGTGGGACTCCCACGGAAGCATTGTGTTTCTATGGAAGCACCGCAGAAGCACCATGGGAAATCCACGGAAACACTAAAATCACATGGAGGCACCACCGGAGCCACACGAGACCTCCACGGAAGCCCTATGGAAGCTTAGGAGTCTCCGGAAGCCCCATGGGAGTCCCATGGGATCTTAGTAGTCCCATGAGACTCCCACATAACTCCCATGCGAAGGACTTCCGCAGAAATCCAAGAAAACCCGTGGGATCTTGGAAGCCACACGGAAGCCCCATGGGAATTGCACGAACTTCCACGGAAGCCCCATGGGTTTTTCTCCTATGGAAGCCTGGAATTCCCATGGACGTCTTGTGAGACTTCCAGTCTCCATCACGGAAGCCCCGTGAAAGACCCATGGGAGTTTGGAAATCCCTTATTAATCCCATAGGACTCCCACGAAAAACCCATGGGCCTTTCATGGAAGCCCCAGGAGACTCCCACCGAAATCCCGTGGGGGCTGAGAAGTCCCACGGAAGGCCCATGGGGCCCCCATGGGGTTTCCGTCCATGGGAGCTTGGGAGTGGCATGGAATTCCCACGGTGCTCCCACGGAAGCCCCATGCGAGATCCACGGAAACATCACGAAAACCCCAATGGGACTGCCACGGAAGCATTGCAACTATTTGAAAGCACCTGGGACTTCCACGGAAGCGCTGTAATCCTGTGGAAGCGCCAAATTAGCCTCATCGGACATCCACGGAAGCTCTATGGGAGCTTAGGAGTCCCACGGAAGCCTCATACCTGGTAGGAGTTATGTTGGAGCTTATAGATCCCCTGGAGCTTCCATGGAAGTCTCCTGGGACTCCCACGGAAGTTCCATGCGAAGGATTTCCATGGAAATCCACGCGAACCCCATGGGATATTGGAAGCCCCAAGGAAGCCCCATGGGGCTTCCGCCCATGGGAGCTTGGAATTCCCGTGGAAATCGCGTGGGATTCCCAAAATCTCCATTACCAAAGCCCCATGGGAGTCCAATAGGAGCTAGGAAGTCCCACGGCAGGCTCATGGGAGACCTCGTGGGCCTTCCATGGAAGCCCCATGGACGGTGGGAAGTCCCACGATACGTCCATGGAGGTCCCGTGGGGTTTCCGAACATGGGAGCTTGAAAGTCCAACGGAAGTCGCAAGGGAACCCTACGGACGCCTGATAGGACTTCCATGGGAGACCCACGGAAATCCCTATGGGGCTTCCACACGGAACCACTGCAGTTGTTTGGAAAGACGACGGAAGCACCATGGGACTTCCACGGAAGCACCGTAGTTCTATAAAAGCACCATGAAAGCTCTATGGAACCTCTACGGAAGCCTAATGGGAGTGTCGTGGGAGCTTAGAAGTCCCATGGGACTCCCACAGAAGCCCCATGGGACCTCCATGGAAATCCCATAGCAACTTCCACGAAATTCCCATGCGAAAGATTTCCGTGAAAACCCACGGAAGCCTCATGGGAGCTTGGAATGCCACGGAAGCCCATGGAGGTTCCGCCTACGAAAGCTTGGGATTTGCCCAACCAAACACCTGGACCTCTCCTCTCCCTCTCTCTTGATATTGCGAACTTTTTCGTTTGCATTTTGACGGTTATATTCTTACGTACGGATAATTCATAAACAAAAAGCAAGGCAACAAAAATCTATTTCCATGGAAGTGCCGTGGGACTCCCAATATGGAAGCCCCATGGGAGTCTCATGGGATATTGGAAGCCCCACGGGAATCCCACCGAAGCCCCATGGGCCTTCCACGAAAAGTCCCATGAGACTTCTACCGAACCCTCATGGGAGCTTGGAAGACCAGGAGGAATTGGCGCAGAAAAGAAAGACCTCTGTCCGCGCCGAGAGGGTGTTTGGTTAAGTTGCCACCGTCGTTGTTTGGCATCATGCAGGTAAAGGCGAGAGGGTAAAATATACTCAGACCCTTCATAGTCCCAACTACTGACGTAAGCGACGTATGTTTATGGGACTGGTACACGCATGGATGGCATTTGAAACTTAAAACGGTGAATCGATGGGACGTCCAGACACCATGGTGGACAACAGGCACACAGACTAAGATGGCATTTGGTTTTGAAGGCTGTATAGCGCATGCCAGATGCCGAGGGTAGGGCAAATGCAACGCTATTAGTAGCTAGCGGGGGGTGGTGTGCGAGGTGGGCAGGTGCGGGCGAGGGGAGTGTGGAAAAGAGGAGGAGAAAGAGAAAGACAGACAACAGTTTCGTTTCGCCGGGATACTGTACACAACTCAAAGGCGAGGATTTTTCTCATGACAGCGTTTGCATAATGTGGGTGCCGTCGCTGTTGAGGGAACGATCGATTGTCCATGAACTTAGTCGTCAAGGACAGCATCATGGCAGGGCGAACGAAAATAATTATAGATACATACAAGGTTCCCCTTCGGGATGTGGTTGGCTTGAAATCCCGGGGGTGTCGCA
This sequence comes from Alaria marginata, assembly GCA_037833945.1. Taxonomy (NCBI): domain Eukaryota; class Phaeophyceae; order Laminariales; family Alariaceae; genus Alaria; species Alaria marginata. The sequence goes on from JBBMKB010124722.1 coordinate 9,300, forward strand.
AGTTGAAAAGGGGGGGGCAAAAGCTAATGAAATCTAAATACGGTCGCCCCGGTGGTCTAGTGGTTAACCTCGAATACTGCTAAGGTTGGGGTCAGGGTTTCGAATCTGGTTACGCAGATTCTATTTCTTCAGACACCAACTGCGGAAAGCGCTCTATAGCGTGATTATGCACAATTCGACTCATCAAGTCGACGAGGGAAGAAAGTGCTGTATTATTCTCGCGATAAAAATGAAGGCGCGTACCGTAGTGGGGAGGGGGGAGGAGAGCCTGCTTAGTGACCCCGGATCTGAGTTCCGTCTAGGGAGGGAGAAGGAGAAAGGCAAATTACGAAGATAATAAATGGGATGAGCAAGAAACAATACAAAATACAAAATACAAAATAGTACGCCACCGTGCAAGCAAAAACCGGCAAGTATCACCGACCAGCCCATGAATTTATAGTTTAGTTTATTAGAGTATCCTGTAGAGTTCCACCGGCGTCACTTCAATTCAAAGGTTTGGTTCGTCGACAGAACTGTTGCGCTTCGCCGTTTCGAGCTTGCGCCGCAAAAAACCCCGGCCTAGCGCTACGTCTCTGAGGGTTGACTAACGCACGCCGGTCATATTGCGACGCTCTAAACTCGGGATTGCTGATCTCCTGTCCACAGCTACGCCCATGGCTCTGCACTTGTCATGAAATTACTGCAGTCAGGATTGCAACCGTTTGCCTACTGTACCTCCCCGCGTTGGGCACATTTCTGCGCCATAGCTACGCCCGTGGTTCTGCGCTAGCCTACCCCATAGCTACGCCCATGATTCTGCACTGGTCATCGTACTGATTGCAGTCAGGCTTGCAACCGTTTCCCTATCATACTGCACCTCCACAAACCGGACACCCTGGCTCTGCACTGTTAATAGTCATCGAATTATTGCCGTCAGGCTTTCACCCGTTCGCCTGCTGTACCTCCCAGCGTCGGGCACCTTTCTGCGCCACAGCTAGCGCCCAGGGTTTTGCACTGTTATTATAGTCATATACCTGGTAGTTAGTACTGTCAGGCTTGCAACCGTTTGCCTACTCTGCCTCCTGCATCGGCCACCCTGGACTAGTAATCGAAACCCGCTCGCCTACTGTACCGCCCCGCGTCGGGCAACTTTGTCGGCCACAGCTACGCCCATGGTTCTGCACCAGGCATAATGCATCAGGCCTGGAACAGCTGTCCTACCGTGCCTTCCCCCATCGGGCACCTTGACGCTGCGCTAGTCATCGAATTATTGCAGTCAGGCTTGAAACCGTTCATACATCAGACAGATCAGATCCCTGTTAATGATCCGTGTCTTTCAGGACAGATAGGTCCCTGGTCTATATGATCTGCACGGGCTATAGATCGTGTTCCCAGGTGAGAGCCGGACGATCTGAATGAGCTACGAGCACATGCTTCCTGGGTGGCATCTGTACTACGCAGATCCTGCACAGCATATCATAGCAGCAGATATAGGATCTAGATGATCTATTAATGACACAGATCGTGATCTGTCTGATGTGTGAAACCGTTTCCCTACTGCACCTCCCCACACCGGGCACCATTCCGGCAAGGACGCTTGTGTCCAACACATGCATGCCCCAACACGGAAACCGACGCAAAACCTGACACAACCATGTAGATCAGTATTCAGGCTATATACGTCCACCCAAACAGCGGGTGCACTTCACTTTCTCCCCACTTCTTATATGTCCTCGGAACGCAAAACCTGGCACAACCATGTAGATCTACTGTATATTCACGCTCCAGTCCCCCCCAAAACAGCGGGCACACTCCATTTCTTCACTTTTTATCCTTGACTTTGTGCAGGCGGAACCGACGCAAACCCTTGCACAACCATGTAGATATACAGTCAGGCTTCAGTCACCCAAAAAACTAGTACACATAACTTTTTCTTCAGTTTTTATCCTTGGTCTTGGAGGCTCTTCACTTCCTATCCTTGATCTTGTGCAGGCCGAGCGGACGGTGCATCTTGCTGAAACGTTCGGGAGCGTTTTGGGCGGCAAGGATGCGGTGCGGGGGTAAAGGGAGGCGTTTCGTCAGAGGGGTGCACAGAACCGGAGGCAGAGCAATCGAGTTAGAATTTCCACACGGGCGTGACCAAGGCTAAAGTAGGGGGGATGTTAAAAGTATCATTTGTTAAACTATCATTTCCACTTGTCAATAGTATAGGAGACTCGCGCGAGTAGCTCCTTACCTCACAAACCAAAATTACTTATATCTTGAAAGAGGAATACATCTGTAAAAATGCGCGGCCGGAGTGTCACGCAGCTTGCAAAGATGAGTATCGACCTTTAGGTTGATCGAACTCGCAGCTGACGTATTCGAAATAATTTTAGAAAAAAATGGGAAACATACCTCGTTGGCGCAGCGTAACATGCAATTCTAAGGCGGCGCATATCGCGTAGTAACCGAAAAGCACAAAAAGCTAAGCTTATGCCTGCAAAAAAGTAGGGTTAGCCGCCAGCGCTACTTAAAGCGAGCCCTCTACCGTAGACTTGGTTGTGTGTACGCGCAAGGGTCTAAATCTTGACGTAGAAAGGCAATACTTCATGTATCGCTAGCGATGGGTACTCTATTGTGTCACGTCATTATCCCTCGGGTGAATATGCATGCGAGATAGACAGGAACCAGTTGGGGTGTATGTTGGGCCAATCATACTCACACACGCGTTTAGACGATAGAACGTACAGTAGAGGGTACTTGTTTCATCATGCAAATAATAGACGTAAAGCCTGGTATGCGCGAATGTGATGGAAGTACTGGTACTGCTGGCACGGTCTCGAGCCTACAGTTTGCTGTTCAAGCAGGCGACGAGGCCCGATGCGGTATATAGTCGAGATGCGATACTATCAAAATCAAAATTACCGCTGTATACCGCATACCAGGTAACACGCAAGATAGTACACTCCGTGGGGCAAATTTCCGAGACGAGTATCCCCACAACTTGGAGGGAACACGCGACGAAAACGGCGGCTTTGGAAGATCCCACTACACATGCTACTTTAATCAGTGTGATATAATAACACCATTTTGTTTCTGAGACTCTTGACTTGAGGAGTTCTATACTATTAGTAAGTCAAAACAAAGATTTTGAGAAAAATGAAAGTGCAACCCGATGGGCAATTCCATGGCCTAGGTGTTATAAAATAAATCATATTGCTAAACAAGAATGGCATTCCGACCATTTTGGGGTAAGGAGCCCTGCCATATAGAAAAAAAAATAGCCAAAAAAAAGGTACAGTAGTACCCCTATCGCAGCACGCGTCCCATGGATCGACAGATTTTTAAGGGCACATCGCTTGGCATGTGCACCTTTCGCGGTGTCGACAAAATCAGATTGGAAATTCGACCCAGGGGGTGTGCTAGCCTGCGTGAAATACAGTATACCTTGGCTTTTTTTAATCAGCCTGATCGCGCAAACATTAACTCGATTGAACTCACAGCTGACGTATTTGAAATGATTTTATAAAATTTGAAATAATTTTTATAAAATATGCTCACCAAAAGCGCACGGTTCCGTTAACCCCGTACTTGGCCGATTTTTTGCAGCTCTGAAACTCGCACACAGTCGAACGGCCAGCCGCTTCTCCCACTGGTGCTCCCCCACCCGTACCCTCTTGCCCCCTCCGGCCGCTTCTCGGCTTGACCTCCTTCTTGGGAGCTTGCTCCATGCGGTCATTGCCGCCATCTTCCGCAGCTTTTCTCGATTTCCTAACCCGCTTTCGCTTCTTTGCGCTCGTGCCGACGTCGGAAGTTAGTAGCGCACCCTCCGGTTCCGACTCCACCTTCTTCCGTTTCTCGCCCGATTCCTTACTGGCCTCCGCAGCGACGGGCGCGGCGACCCCGCGTCCTCGATGCTTACCGCCACTATTGGTCGGTTCCTTGCTGGCCTCTGCTGTGACGGGCGCAGCAACCCCGCGTCCCCGCTGCTTGCCGCCGCTAATCCCCGCCTTCGGCTCGGTGTTAGCACCTTTGCTGCCGGACTTCGGCCCGGAGGACACGCCTTTCCTCCCGGCCTTTGGCTGGGTGGTAGCGTCTTTGCTCCCGGCTTTCGGTTCGGTGGTAGCGTATGTGTTCCCAGTTTTCGGCTCGCTGGTAGTTTTATTGTCAGGATGTTTCGAAAAGGCCTCTCTCGCTGCCTGTGTCGGCGAAAACGCGGTCGACTGCAGAATTTCCGCCGGAGAAAGCTTACGCCACGTCGGAGGGTTCGTCGGCATCGCGTTACCACCACGGTCGCCGCCGGCACCGCTTCCCCCGCCCCCACCCCCGCCCTCTCCCTTACCCCCAGCCACAATAATAGCACACGCTTCAATCACGTGCCCCGTCTTTAGCCCTGCTGCCGCCGCCGCCCGCCGCTGCTCTTTGAGCTCTCTCTTCAGTCTACCCTGCTCCTGCCGTTTCTCTTTCGTCATCCACTGCGCGCCTTCGCTGCTCATCTTTCCCGACGCTTCCAAAGCTTTACGGGACGGAGCGCGTGCCCGCCTTCCCGACCCATTTGCCGTTGCTAAAGCTTTAGCGGATTCTCTGGCCTCTCGGAATAGCTGAATCTCGGCGGATGGGGCCATTCCGGGTGTTTCTGCCATGCGCGAGGTCGGCGAGGTTTGCTTATCCTCGGCGCCTGAATTTTGCGCGGCTGGTGATAGCTCGAAATCCGTCGCGATTGGAGAGGGTACCCCTGGAATCGAGGCCGACAGAAAAACGAGGACGCTTCGGTCAGTGCGAGTTGTCGTGGGTAACGCTCACAGAAATGCACTGCACACAAACGCTTTTGTTTTTCTTTCCAAAATATACAATCAAAGCTGAAGTTGGGGGAGCCTCCAGATTTTTCCCTTTAGATAAAGGACAGAATGCGCGGTAGGTCGTATCTCGGCATTGGACAGGGGACCCGCGGAGTCAAGGCCGAGAAAATACGTGGGCGCTTCGATCAGTGCGAGGTAGGTGTGGGTGACGATCACAGAAACGCACTGCACACAAAAACAAACCAAAAATTCACAGCTCGGACAGATCACGATCTAGATTATCTACAGTTGTAGATCCTATAGCTGCCGTTATGATATGTTGTGCAGGATCTGTATATGTGGAATACAGATCCAACCCAGGAAGCATGTGCTACACCATGCAGATCGTACGGCTCCCGCCCGGCAACATGAGCTAGACCCTACAGATCTTCCTGAAAGACCTACGGTCCGTTTGTGTGTGTGTTTTTTACGTTACAGTGGGGGGCTCCCAATAGTGCCTGTTCAATAGTGCGAGTGCTCTCTATAGTGCCGGTGAGTTCGTTGGCTTGACTGCAACTCTCCAAATTAACTCTCTACAGTAACCCTATGCCCCATAGTGTTCGTGCCCTGAACAGTGCCGGTATATTGGGCAGGCAGCTACCGATACTAATGGGATGGTTATTTCCCCCCCATCGAGATCCAGCACACCCAGGGTCCGTGCCGACTCTGCATCCGGGAGAAAAACAAAAACTCTGCAGTCACAAAATACGAGTGCGAGGTGTTGGTTGGCTGACGGCCACATGCATGATTTATTTAACACACGACATTAGACGGGGGACAACAACTTTGCTAAGGTAGGGGTGCACTACATTGTTTATTTGTCTCCTCACTTGAAGAGCCCTACATACCTCGCCCACAAAAAAAATGGTTTCGAAAAAAAGTGAAAAGCGCAACCCGGTGAACAATTCCGTGGCCTAGATATGCAACGACACGTATCGTAAAACAATGGCATTTCAGCGAAATCGGGTAGTTCTTGAGTCTAACTACTATTACGAGGACCCGTAGGAAATAGGGACCTATGATACGGTACACACCAAAACATATATATATTTCCTTATTTTTGCTAACAATATCTGGTCCTATTTACTATGGTCCCCCGTAATAGTAATTTGAAACAACAAACCCGTCAGCCAGAGATATTATGGCCAAAAAATGCTACCAGGGACCTCCTTCGCAGCACATGTCTTTAGCCGTGGAGTGGATGGGTGGGTGGGTGGGTGGGTGGAGTGGGGCGTTGAGTGCGGTTCGTAGGAAGTGGAGAGTAGAGCGGGTGGGTGGAGTGGGCAGTGAAGTGCACAGCATTAAACGGCGACGGACAAGAAACTCCTTGCCACATGCACGCTCGGCCATGTTTTATTTTTCCAACATGACGCTGCGCGTTCCCGCCAAACAGCAGAAAAAAGCCTCTCTAAACAGCAGAAACACGAGGTGCCTACGTATGGTCCTTGCAAAACAGGGCATCGTACAGAAATGTCAGTCCCACCTTGGTCGGCGGGTGGTGATGAAGCCAGCAGCCGAGGGGAGGAGGAGGAGGGGGAGGAAGCAGAGGCACTTGCAGACGGCGGCTCTTCCGCAGGCGGCTTAGGAGAGCTAATTTTCAGCTTCGTGGCTGCAGTTCCCGTCGCGGCTGCCCCTTTCCGCTTACCGGTTGGCCCCTTCCCCTTGGCTCGTACCCTCGTCTCCTGCGTTTCCTTGGGCTGTTCGTGTTCGCTTTCGTGCCCCCCCCCTGCCCTCTCTTTCAGGTCCGACGCCGTCTGCTCGTTTTTGATCGCTTCTGTGGCGGTCGGGCTGTCGTCCTCCTTCTTCTCCGGTTCAGAGGGTGGGCGCTCTTGCTTCTTCCTGCGAAGAAAAAAACACAGCGAACACTCGAGTGGGAAACTCGAAGCGGCAAAGGACTTGCGACGGCACCCCAATGGCCTCACCACGCATGCTACGGTACAACACAGGACACCATGTAACAAACAGGAGACACATGCTACTAATAATAAAAGTAGGGGGGATGTTACTTTTTTTTCTGAGGCTCCTTCCCCACTTGAGGAATATTATATTACTCTATACTATTGCTATTAATAAGTCATTTGAGGAAAACGAAAAGTGCAACCCGATAAACAAACCCGTGGCTTAGGTATACGAAAAAAAAAAACACATTGCAAAACAAGAACGACTGCAACCCGATGAACAAACCCGTGGCTTCGGTACACGAAAAAATAGCCCATTCCAAAACAAGAATGACATTCCGACGAATTTGGGTTAAGGAGCCCCGTCATTCAGAAAACCAAAAAAAGCAAAAAAAAGTGCTTAATACCTACAGTAGTCTATCGTAGCACGTGTGAGGAATGCTGGCTCGGGCTGGATTTCTTATTTGGGAGAGGGTGCGTTTTACACTAACTTCAGTAGAACGCCTCCCGAATTTCTTGTTGTCCTGTAGGTCGCAGCCTGACTTTCTTATTGCCCAGTTTCTTATACGAGTTAGGAGTGCACCTATTTTGTCTTAGACTCCTTACGCGAGGAGCTCTATATCCCATCCAGTTGATATACAAACAGTACACGCCTCGGACAGACCACGATCTAGAGCATCTACAGTAGATAGATAGATCCGATAGTATAGCTGCCGTTATGATATGTTGTGCAGGATCTGTATACGAAGTATGTAGCTAGTACAGATCCAATCCCTGAAGCATGTGCTAGCATCATCCAGATCGTACGGCTCCCATCCGGCAACATGAGCTAGACCATACAGATCTTCCTGTTGTATCTACAGTGGGTCATCAAGTGGGGATATGTGATAGATGATCTGTCCGACGTGTGTAACGCTTCCGAACGTGATGTTCCCATGTCCTACTAATAGGTATTCCACGGCTATTGGGTACCTGGTAGTTCTTTAGTCTAACTACTAGTAGTTCAGGAGCCCCGTTAGTTAAAAACATGGTGTCCAAAACTGCTACAGCAGTGGGGTACCCGGTTTAAGAGCATCTGTATGAAGAGAAAACGGGCTTGAGATCGGTAAAACCCGCTTGTCACAGCTAGTGGCGCAGGCGTGACAATACGGTACGCAGATAAGAGCTGTAACACTTTTCACCTCCGAGGGGCTCTTAGACCGGGTACCTTACTGCACCCCTATAGTAGCGCACATCTCACGGTCTACAGCACTAAAGCACTAGAGCCTGGCTGCGTCAGGGCCTCGACAAGCGCCGAACCCCGTAAACGTATTTGTAACGGAAACCGAGCCCCCCCCCCCCACCCCGCCCGAGGACAATACGTCGACAGTGGGTGGTGCCGCTAGAGCTACAGAGCTGGGGCGATGCCTTGAACATCTTCATGAGGGTCGAACTGCAGAGTCACGGCTCTAACGCTATAGCCCAAACGCTGCTTGATTGTTCACGTGTATGCCATTTGACAGGGACCGCGACGGTAGGAAATTATGAAGGGGTGACACGTTGGTGTCACCGTTCCACTCGGACTCCTCCGTGTCGGGATGGATACCGCAACACCCGCTAATGGCAAAAACTAACTGAAACACAAACTCCCCTCTCCAGCACGTACAGTACTAAAACGTCATGGAGCCGCGTCACGCCAAACGAACTCACTACGTACCTCGTAATGTACACCGAAACAGTACCCACTGCGTGCAAAGACGAGTGTCGGCGAAATCCTCGCTCTCACAGGCGAACTGTTTTTTGTTGTTAAAATAAAACCTTTAAAAAACACAGTATTTAAAAAAAACACGAACGCTATTGTCTGCTATTCATCGTACCTCGGAGCGCGGACCCTGACCCGGCGCACTCTGACTCGACTCATCGACTCCTTCAGCAGGTGAATCATCTCGTCGCTCTTGTGGGTGGCGCAGTACTGTGGCCGTCCCCCCGAGAGCCCGTAGTGGGGTCTTGTGTCGCACCTACGACCGTTGGCATCGATCGCAGCAGCAGGGAAAATGCCAGAAATAAGAGGGCGAAAGTTGTTGGCGTTGTCGCAGCGCAAGAAGGCAGATGCCATGGGAATAGGGGAGTACAAAAATGGTTGAGGTTCACTCGAGTATTGCTGTTGTAACATTCTGTCGTCGCTTTGTATTCGGAAATATAGTTTGGGATCAAGGAGGCCTTTCTGCTGCGGCATGGGCAAAGGCCAGGAAGAGGGGGAGCGCAAAACAATTGTTGGCGTTGTTCACATGAGCATTGCTGTGTAAGCACGGCGTTGCGCCAAGGAAGCTTGCCGCGAGTGCTACGTAACTTCTAAGAGGGATTTTTCTGCTTTGAGGGCATGCAAGGACACTGCTATGACAGGTTCTACGATAGAGGTAGCACTCTTTGTTTTTTTTGTTTCTGAATGACGGGGCTCCTTAACCCAAAATCGTTGGAAACTCCCTGTTTTTCAGTCAGATTTGTTTGTGTACTTAGGCCATGGGTCTGTTCATCGGATTGCGCCTTCAATTTACTCAAAAATCAGTTGGTGGCTGAGGTTCAGGGCGCCCTAAAGTGAGGATCCCCAGACAAAAACAACGGGCGCACCTCTATCGTAGAATGTGTCCTATGCCCCGCATGGGTTACCGTAACGGTTACAATGGTTAGTTCTGGGGTTAGGGTTTACCCTTTGAAAGCACACTCGGACACCACAGCACGCACAAATATCTATTAGTAGCTTCAAGAAGAATACACGCTGGTAACGACCAAGCTTTCTAGCGCTGGCAGGACTGCATAAAGACGCTATACGGAGAGGTACAGCCCGTCGTTGACTATAAATAGCGAATATTGGTGCTCACCCTGGAAAGAGGCACGGGCGGTTCTTGAGACCCACCATGCCCTTTTTCTTGTGCCCAGCGCAAAAACGTGGGCGGCCGGTGCCTGGAGAGAAGATATAGGGGGCGAAACAGGCGAAGCGGCTTCATGGGGGGAACGAACGCGATTGGGCGTACGCAAGGTCCTCTCAACGATGAAGCGTGGAGCCCCACCCAGACGCCAAGCAAACTTCGGGTACAACGGGAGCTTTCAACCGCGACCGACAGCGAGCACGGCCAATGGATGCTCGGAGCTCGAACGCTTCTCCTCGACTGTGACGTCTCACCGTGTTGGTTATGTAGCACAATCCACTAGAACACTCAAGTCATATGATCAATAAAATATGTACTTTAGAGCGTGTGGCACCAGTCTCGCTAGCCGTGATCTCCGGGGACTCCCCCTTGCCACGGACGAGCATCTAGGGACATACTACTATATCCATTCACAACGTTCTTCAGCGAGCACGCTCGAAAATAATAAATATGAAGCTGACGAGGTTTGACCTCCAGCACCCCCCGTGTTGGTTACATAGCACCATCCACTAGACACCGTGGTCTAGTGCATAGTGCTACATTACCAACACACCACCTCTTCGCCGAAATTTGAACAAATACGATCTTGTCTCCCTCCGTACGGGTTATATAGTATTAGTGCGCAGATTCATTATGGACCAATATAGCCCTTGGTAAAATTGTTCTGCTGACCCTGGCAGCATCCAGGGGAGTCATTGACCTATATCTTGAAAGAGGAATACATCTGTAAAACGCGCGGCCGGAGTATCACGCAGCTTTCAAAGATGAGTATTGACCAATAATTTGATCGAACTCACAGCTGACGTATTTGAAATAGTTAAAAAAATACGGCATGTAGCATATAATGCTGCTGTTCTTGTTATACCATTCTTGACCTTACCAGCATTACCAACATAGCGCAGTTTTACCTGTTTCCCCATAGCTGGGCTGGACATTGCACCCAGGAACCTCGCACAATTTCCGGTTCAGGGCTGCCGATGCAAGGGACGCGTGACGCGGGCAAGGGGGAAGCTGGATCAGAGCTCAGCGCGTTCAACAACATCCAACATACTAACGGTGACTCGAGGGGAATCTGTCGGCAACCAAGGCCAAGGGAGGGGGGGGGGGGGGGGTGTCCCCCTTTCACCC
>JBBMKB010124833.1:0-20028 GCA_037833945.1 Alaria marginata
TTTTGGCCAAAAGTGCGCGTACGAAGAGATATGTGCGAAAACAAAGGCAAATTTGACAAATATACGTATACATATGATACGTGTATACCTCCTGGTATGATTTTTTTTCATATGGCACGTTACTCTTGAGCTTTGGTTGCGACCAGCTGGCATCCGCGGCGGTCCCACGTGCTACAAGCTACCAGCACCAATGGCGAAGAAAGAGGACATGAGCAAGCCATCCGGTACACACGGTCGGATAGTAATACAGAATAAGAAAGCAGCAGATCATCTTGCTGCTGCCGCTGCTGTGGATATGTGATCAGTGATCAGGATATGATCCGTCTCTTGCCCTGAAATACCAGGTACCTGGTAGCAATGAAGACGCTGGACTGTCATGTTACCGATCTGAACGGAAATATAAGGACCGTTTACACATTTGTATAAATACCAAAGAGTCTTTATATTTACGACATTTATTTACGTTTCCGACACGTATCGATACGTATGATACGTATAGAGAATGATCGTAAATATAAGGGATATTACGCATATTTTACGTCATATTAAATGGTACCTTATATTTACGACCAACATTGCAGCCTGCTCGTGAAGGACTGTCATGATCATGTGCTCGCATCACGGCGCCTAAAGTCGACCAGAACCCTAACCCTAACTCTAACCCTAACCCTAACCCGAACCTGAGTGCTTGGATGCTGTGGCTTGCGAGGGCTATAGGTTGACTCGGCAGCTTGGATGCTGTGCTTGGAAAGACTCTAGGTTGATTCGGCGGGATCGGGATGTGGTGGCTTGCAAAGACCCTAGGCTGGTTGAGCCGCTTCTAAGATTACCCTTGACCAACCAGTAAATAGCTACCTTGGGAAGATTCACAATCAGCACATGTCACCTACTACCCGAGGAAATGTCGCCTCCCCGGCGAAGAAGCAAAGCTTGTTGGCTTGGGGGAGGTGAGCTTGAGCCTTTTCTCAACTGGAACGTCGATCTGTCAAGACGCGAGTCTGGCGGGCGCCCTCTTCGAAACCATGGTGCCCACGTGCTTCCGGCGCGCGCTGTGTCTGCTGCTCGTGACGCCAGCTCATGCTTTCACAGGTGAGAAACAACAAGTGCAAAAGTATGATACCAAGAGTTTTACGACGAGCCAGCTCTGTACATGTTGTGTTGCTGTGCGGGTCTTGTCGGGGAGACGCCTCTGTCGTTCTCGCGCGAAGGTGGAGCGTGGCTTGTCGCACGGTTCCTACGGGTGCAGACGAGAGCATGGGCTACGACAACAGCTGTTGCGATAGAGCTCTTTTAGTAGAACTGCATCCTCGTTTTTTGCGACAAACTACTTGGAATTAGTGTCGGATAACCATTTGTCCACTCGCTCTTGTCGTTGTTGTTGTCGTTGTTGTTGTTGTTGTTGCCTGATAGATTGCCCATTGCCCCCTCCCGGCGGGGCCCGTCGTATTGTGATGCGAGAGTTCGCAATTCCGATGTGAACTTATTAGAGCACAGGACGTCACTACCGCATCAGAAGTCAAACGCCAATGATGTGTTGCCTCTGTATTGTCACTACTGCTGAAGGTTCTGCCTGTACTGCTGTTTGCTGTTACCGCTGTGGCACTATTGTGCTGCTTCTGTTGCTGATACTGCTAGGCGCTGTGTGTGTATACGTACTGCTTATATACGTACTGCTGGGTGCTGTGTGTATATACGTACTCCTGTTTGTCGTAAACAAACTGCTGTTGTGATGCAATGCACGATTAACAGTACCAAATACACAGCAGTAGTCGAGGTCTCGTTGTAAGGCGACCTCCAGCAGTAGTGGCAAGCGGCATCATGAATGGTTCCGTACTGCAAACACATTTCTTACGCGCAAAGCCCCCCCCACCCCCACCGCCCCCCCACCCCTCGACACACCAGGACCACTGCCCTCATCGTCTTCCCTCACGCATCAAGGTGCATGGTCACCTACGCGCCACTGCGATCATGGACACGTCCGCCAGCGAGAAGGCGTTATTTATGCGGGGACGGTGACGGGGTCAGGGCTCAATTCGGACGAGCCGGTCACGGTGCTGAGGACGGCGGTGGACACTCGGAAAGGTGTGTTTGGCGTGGGCGATAGGAATAGGGAATCTTCTATCCCGCGGTGCTACCGTATATGACGACAGCGTTAAACACCCCCGCCGGGATGACTTTCAGAGCCGATTTCCTCGGACACCAGGGGTGCACAAAACATCGAAAATGGAAAATGGTGGCTCTCGGAAGACATTGTCGGCATCTTTCCATAGCCGTGTCGCTCGGCGTGTGTTTCCACTCCACCGGCCGTCGATAAAATCAGCATTGAAACTCGTCCGGGGGTGTGTGTTGCACACTGTTGCCACGTTCGGTAGGCGTTGGAGCATTCACTATCCGCGTGCCCTTTTTACTGACCCACCCGCGAGTTATCTCCTTTGAGTCTGCGGGCGGGAAATGATCGACCTGAAAATCGGCGCTATTAATAGCCATTCTAGATGCCGTCTCCTTGCACACGCTCGACAAGCTAGCTTCAAATCGGAACCCGTTCGCTGAGAGGACTGCGTAGGCCTCATCCGACCAGTCTACCAATTGTCCACCGGTGCCCGCCATGCTTGCCCCCCTTGGAGCTGGCTGCGCCACGCCCCGTGCAGACACCCTATGATACCTACTGACGGTGATAACCGCCGTGGACTGCATGGTCTCATCCTCGGCTTCGCTACTTCGCGGCTTTTTGCTGCTTTGCTGCTTTGCTGCTTTACTGCTTTACTGCTTTTCGCTGTTTTGGGTTGTTGCTGCTTTGCTGCTTTGCTGGTTCTGCTGGTTCGCTGCATTGCGGCTCCGTCGCGGCAACACCCTTTTGCTTGACGGCGCGCAGTGCCGGCAGAAGAGGTGTCCGAGGCGCTCAGGGTTCTGGCGGAAGATAGCGGTCCCCCGGCAGCCGTTGCAGGTATGGTTGGCGGCGAGGTCGCATATTAATGACGAGCGAGCGCGTGCGTCTGTGCTTCGGTAGGGCGTGTCGTCGTCGTCACATGCTGGTATGAGTTAATCGCCTTCGCCCGTGTTTGTTTTATTAGAAAAATAGAACGAAGACCCCCGGGAGTGTTCGTCCAGATGCCAACGATGGTGGAAACGGGGGACTGCTGGACATGTCGCCCGTACTGCGGCTATTTCTATATAGCAATGGCAACTGTGGCGCTAACAGAGGCAGCAACAACAACAACCTACACTACTACTGTTGGTTATATAGCACTACCTGCTAGCCCACTCAGTCCTAGTCAGGCTAGCAGGTAGTGCTATATAACCAACAAAGGATGTGTCGTGAGTTCGATTCTCGGCGACTTCGTAATTTGGTATTTTTCGAGCGTGCGCGCGGGAGACAATATGATTGGTTATGATAGTTGCCCTAGACACTAGTAGTAGTAGCGTTTGGCAAGGGGAGAGCCCCGGAGATCACTGTTACATGTTACAAACGTCGCCGAGATTCCACGAACTCGAAAACATATTTTGTTGGTTATGTAGCACTACCTGCTAGCCCATTCAGTCAGCATTACTACTACTACTACTACCACTACTACTTCTACTATTGCATCATCATCACGACCGAGTAACAAGTATCAAACACCGACTAGTATAGCACCAACCCGACCTTCCTTCTGGTCTCGCGCCTCCTCCCCTTGCACACAGCGGAAGATGTGGAGGGTAGTTGGCAACTTGTGTTCAGCACGCAGCTGAAAAAGGGTTACATGCCGATCCGGGAGCTGGTGGGATTCTACCCCTCGCGGGAAGAAGCTACCATCGATGCAACAGCGGGGCCGCTCCCCATCGGAGGGTAAGTTGGCATGTCTTGCACGCGCTAGACCTGTAGACCACAATTAAACCTATATTTTCCACTTTCCCGTTCCGTCCCTTCCCGTCATGAATCCTGGCTTCAAAGTTAACGCTCCATCCCATCCCGCCCTGTTTTTTTTACCGGCAAGCAACAATATGTTTGTCCCCTATGCCACGTACGCCTTGTATTTTTCTTACGCTTTTCTCGTCCGCATCTGGTGTTGTCGCGCCTGCGAGTTAGAGGTTGCAGGCTGTAACAATGAACCGACCCATGGAGAGCCAGAACACAAGTACAACCCAGTAGGGCGCTGACGGGTGTTTTTCAAGTGACAAGGAACAAGGGCGCTGACGAGTGTTTTTACGGGGGGGGGGGGCGAGCTAGTGTATGGGTACGGTTTGATCAGCAGCCTTGCGCATTGCGTTGGCAACGATCCGGAGGGAGTGTCCCCCCTGCCCTCTGTGAAGGAAACGCCAACGATTGCAGTATCGTAGGCTCGTGTTAGGCCGCCACGAGGCTCTCGGTGGTAGCAGGAAGACGTATCATTATTGTAGCAACGCGGTCACAGATGCAAGTACTACTAGCAGCAATAGGACCCACCTTGGGGGCTCACGAAGGGCAGGTAGATTTTTGTGTCTTTCTGTTGCCATGTGCCATGTCATCGCACCTCTGCTAGATCCATGGTATGATAGCACACACACAAGGCACAACACAACAGCACCAGGTGCCCGTCTTTATACCACGGCTCCCGCCGTCCCCTTCCAACATGGGCCCGGTGGATCGAGCAATTCCGCGCCACTCTCTTGCACTCACCCTCTCCGCCCCCGCTGGATATGCACTCCTCCCTCCGACCTTAACCTACCTGGAACTTAACACACATCTGACAGATCACGATCTAGACCATCCAGGTCTTACATTTCCCGCCATGATGTGCTGTGCAAGAGCCGTATCGTACAGATCCCACCCGGCAGACATGCGCACGAGGGTCCCGTGTGTTACAGATCCCATCCGAAAAATACGATATACATTGTGCAGACCATGCAAATCATTGACATATTTGCCCAGAGCGATCCAGATCATGAAATCAATGGGGATCTGTTCTGTTCGACATGTGGAACTTTGTGCACAGCATGCGTGGGCAGTGCTGGTGGAAGGGTGGACCGGAGAACGAGCTGGCGTTCTCGATGGGGGCGGTGAAGTTGGGACCGTTCAAGCTAGGCAAGGATAAGAACGAGGTTAAGACGTACAAGTTTTTCGTCAACGACGGCAAGGTGAGTGGGCGGGTGGGTGGATGGTGGGTGGGTGGATGGGAGAGTGGGTGGGCAAGCGGGTAGGTAGGCGGATGGGTGGGTGGGTAGGCGGATGCGTTGGTGGGTGGGTGGGTGGGTGGGTGGAAATCGCGGGGCACTGTGTACGCGCGAGTACCGCTTTCCCGAGGTGAAATTGCTCAAGAGCACAGCAGACACATATTACTTTTTCCGCGTGTTGTCGCGCGGGATTCATGCAAAGAAGCGCGGCAATGCCGTAAGCAGGCGACCAAGATTTAAAAGCGTTAGCGTCATATGCGACGCCCCCTTTCCCCCTCTTCCTGTATTTATGTGTTTCACTGCATTCCAGATCCTGGCGGCGAAGAGCAGCTCCGGTGGATTCGCCCTGCTCTCGCGCGTGATGCCGGAAGAGTAAGAGTAGTTGCGAACGCGAACATCAACATAGCAGTAAATATTTACGCACGAAGGTGTGGTTGTTGTCGAAGGATGACGAAAATAGAAAAATGTGCAGCGCCCCGGACCAGGAAGAAAGCTCCTTCCGCTCGCAGTTGTTCTCTCATGGTGGTGATGGTGATGATGGTCGTGGTTGTGGTGCAGAGTGTCGGATCAGTACAATAGTAGGTGTTTCTTTGTTTTCCCGTTATATGTTCCGTTGTTCCACGGGCGATGGGCCATGGAAATAAAAATTAACGGGCCGGGACGGCCGCGGTTTCAGCAGGGACCGATCTGATCTGCAGCAACCGTTCTTGCGGAGATGGTTGGAACCGGTAGGGGCAATTGCCGTTTTTATTTTTAAGATAATTGTTATTCGAAGCTACTGACGGCTGAAACCGCCGTACACAAGCTCGTTACGCTCACTAACACAGCGCTGAAGATGCATAATTCAACCAGGAAATCCTGATGCTAACATCCACGTCATGGCACAAACACGTTGACCCCTCCCCTCCTCCCCCCCCCCGACTACTAATGCTTAAACAAATCGAGCCTATCCTTGGCGACACATAACTTTTGTGCACGGCATGAACGCCCGCGCTGGACTGTAACGGTAACGCGGCGACCTAACCGCCGGTAGAAAATAACAGACCGACTCAATGAAAACAGAAAGGGAAAGTTGCCAGCCGCGCCTTTCTCCAACATACTGCGGCGCAGGCAAACCGACTCCCCTCTTGCTAGGCTCCGCAAAAATTCACAAACAAACATATCGCTTCTCTCCCGCCCTGTCCCCTTGAACTACATATATAATTTGTTCGCTCTGTACGCGCGAGTTTCCGCAGAAAAGGCTGCCCTCGCCGTTCGGCGGGCGCCTTCTACAACACACGTAGAGCATCACAAGCGGGGGTTATTAACCGGCTAAACCATGAAGACAACAAAATGGGTTCTTAACCGCGGGAACCTGCAGACAAACAAAAAGACAAAAACAAAAACGCGCGAGTTTATCGAGTGCGGAATTGCGGAAAATTGGACCCCGGGGAAGCTACCCCACTCGCTCGCGGCCGACTCACCAGTTACACAGAACAAAGAAGGAACGCCAAGCTCCTCTTATGTTCCTCTCGCAATCAAAACGCACCAAGGACTCATATCAAATATCAAACCTTGAACCGGCCTCAATGTACGCAGCGCCTTGAGTGGCGGCAGGAAACCGCCACAAACGCAACCAAGATTAGTTTTATTTCCCGCTGGATAAAGGATAAAGCGGGTTCGGGGGGTTTCAGCGGGAACGCCACTGCAACCATCAGTCGGGGACAAAACACAAAATACACGATCATGAAACGTCGATAGACAAAAACGACGCCCGAGTTCCTCCTTCTCTTCCTTCGGCTCCGGTTAAAACTGTTAGTGGCAGTGGCATGCGCGACTGCCGCCGTCCCCCCGCTCGTTCCTACAGTTCCGCGTCGAACTCTGGCCGATGAAAATCAACACCGATCATGCGCCTCGCGCTATCATCCTGATGCTTGAGACGAGCGTATAGAGACGAGAGTCGTAGCTTGCAGCTACTGCACGTTTAGTGCCTTGGCGAACGGAACTCGGCCGATCGCAACATCCTCGTCTCTCTTCGACTTCTTCCGGAGAGGCGAAACAGTCGCCGCCGCCGACGCCATTTCTACCTCCGCAGTGACCGCCAGCCCAGAACGTTGAAAACATCGCTCGTCTTGCTTGGTCTTTCGAGCCAGCACCTTCACGGCACCCCTCTCGCCGCTGCACCCGATTTGGGCAGAGGGGGGGTGCCTAGCGCTTGTCGGCGACGGCTCGCAGCGACCTCCCCTGACTCGGTCTGGCCGCACGCTGCCGCGCCCCCCTCCGCCCCCAGTCCCACCACCACCTGCCTCGCCGGTTATCTGGGTGACACCAACGGCCCCCACCACGGCTGGTTCGGTGCTAGCGGAGGTGACGGCCCCGACGTCCGCGCTAGTGGGCTCCTCCTTGGAGACATCTGCTTGGAGAGTGGTTGGCGCCGAGCTCTCCTCGTCGATGACGACAATGTCTGGGGAGGTAGGGTGTGTCTCGGGCGGCGGCGGCGGTGGCAACCGCGGCGGTGGGTGCACCACGGGCCGCGGGATGGCGCCATCCAGGTAAGGGCAGCATTCCACCAGCATGTGCCGCTGTTCGTCCTGAAATGATGTGTGGTTTGTCGGGGCGAGGACAAGAGTTGCCAAAGGAAAAGGGAGTAAGTAAAGGTCGCGGTAAGAACGAGGAGCAAAGAGGGGTACATTACTGATGCCCGCGGGCACTAAGAGTTACCCATATGTGTATCTGGTTTTCGCGGTGTACACCGACTGACACCTGGAAAACCGTAATGCTCCCAGAAAGGGAGCTCTTGCGAGCCCGCACGAGAACCGCTACGGTGAGAGACAACTTTGTAGACAGCGAACGTGCCTCGCAGCAAAGCTGCAAACAATACCACCATTTTGCAGTAGATCCTGCCGTCTGAACGTGTTGTGGATAAGGAAGCACGAAGAACAGCGCACGCCGAGAAAATCAGTAACGCACACGGAGTACTTAACCCCAGCAAAGGTCTTCACGCGCGATGCACTTCAACGCAGATACAGCTCGGTGAGAAGCGCAAGCCCCCCCCCTCCAAAACCAAAAAGGTAAACCCAACACAAAACGTAGAATGCCCATACCACGCCGACCAGGAAACCGCGGAGAGAAACACCAGGCCACAACTGCAGAAAAACAGGCAATAAAAAACCAAAACAACTCAAAACCAAACCAACTAAAAACCAAAAGCATGCAAAACGAAGCCAACATACGAAAGGAACGCGTACCCAAGCGACGAGGATTGACACAGAGCGGCCTTCACGTAAAATAAAAACACATCCAAATAAAACAAGAAATGAAAGTCAACATGCAACAGACAAGCGTATGCGAACGACGCCGATTGACGCAGAGCGGCCTGCACGTCGCCTCTTTCGACCGCATTCCAGTCACGCACCGGGCTGGCCAAGAGGAACCGAAACCTCAGCATGTCGTCACCCCGAAACCTGTACACCATTCGAGCGAACTCGTAGAGGCGAGGAAGGACGCTCTCGTGCCAGTGCTTTCTGTGATGGTAAGCGCGGCAGTCCAGCTCCACTCGAGACACAACGACGTTGTCCTCCTTCGCTGTCTGCGCAGCCTTATCCTGGGTAGGGGGCATGAGTGAGGTAAGGGGAGGGGGACAGCAGGGTAAGGGATAATCCCATAATGATGCAGTTCACGTATCTCACCGTTGACGACGGGCGGCATGGGACCCGAGGCCATGCTTGAGAGGTTGCGGTCAGCTTGGTAGCCGCCACCCAGTCGTTTAGCCGAGGCGGTTTGAATGATTCGCCGCGCTCGGTAGGTCGATTATCGTCCACTGACTACCGGAGAGCTGCGTTCTCACGTTCTTGACAGACCGGTATACAGGCGCGAGTATCGAGCTCAGGTCCCCCGAGGGGGCCCGGTCGGTCTGCGCTTCGGGCTCTCAATAGAACCGTTCTCTGCAATAAAGAGGTCAGCTAGGAAAAGTCGAAATGGAAGGCGTTTCTTTTTGTCGCGTTATGTGATTGGTCAGCGGCTCCCACCGCGAAATCTAGCGCGATGCTCTTTCGCTCACGTCCTCTTGGTGCGCGAACGCTAACCGCACAGCCCAGCGAGCGCTCTTTCGCTACTCTAGGGGTAGGGATGGGGTCCATCCATCCGAAAACGCGCCTTGGCCTGCTTCATAGAGGCGCCCACCTCTATCCCTCTATATGTTCTACTATTGGTGCATGGTATATTATAAGTTCATAACAACTTTGAAGCAAAATGTAAGGATCGTTTGGTATTCATATCAATACCCCAACGGTCCTTATATGTCCGTCCATGGTGTATGTTCTAGATACTACGCTCATATGATGCTGTACGTGGATGATACGCTTAGCTCACCTGATCGAGCCCGCGAGCCTTTGCCGCCGTGACTTTTCTCGAGTTCCGCCGCCCCGCATTGGTCTTGACAAACTGCACCAAGTCGCCGACCGAGGCTCCGATCATGAGCATGTACGTCTGGTGCATACAGGGCGTGGGAGGGGGGGGAGGGGCGGTCATGCTTTTGGGTAGGCGCTCGTGGCAGGACTCGGGGAGAAGGGAAAGGAGGGGGTGTAGCCTCTGGGACCTTTACAAACGGAAGGAGACACGGAGGCGGAGCGCAGGGACGACCCGCAGGTCTGGCCAAAGGGCGACACAAGCCTGAGGAAACCACAAAGCTGAAGCGGTTCCCTCCTCGCAACAATTCGGCCAAGAAAAAAACGCGCTCTTCAACGCTGCGGCACACTGAAATAATTATAACAGAAATCCCATCACAAGAACAACCCGAAAAACATTCTCGCCTCCCGCCTCCCCTCTACCCCCACCCATCTCTTTCTATCTCACCACAAGTTGAATCTGGTCGTACAGCGGCGGTGGATGCTTGGCCTTGCTCATCCTGTTCTTAACTTCGACCACCACCCTTCTTGTCTCCCACGCGTCCGCGTTCTCGGGGGCGTCGGTGACCTCCTCCGCCACACCGTCGACAGCACCAACCACGAGAAAACATGCCTTCTTCCTCCTCTGCCTCAACGTCTCGATCTTCGTCTCCTTACCCCCACCGCGGCCATTCGACAGAGCCGCGGCAGAGGTGGTCGTCCTCGAACCCCCTCCCTTCTCTTGCGCACCGTCCGCGCCACTTCCACAACCTTCCCCAGCCCGCCCCTCATCCTGGTCGTCCGCCAAACCGGCGTCGGCAGCGGCCGTGACGTCGATTACCTCGTGTGGTGCCCTGCTCCACACAGACGGCTCTAGGCCTCCAGATGACCCTCCCTCAGTTTCTACTGCCTGGGATGCGGCGGCAGGCCCTTCGCCCCACGCGTAGACAGGATCGCCGCTGAAATTGTCCACGTCGGTGACCCGTGCATTTCCGCCGCTGCCATCGCGGCTACTACCGCCGCCGCAGCCACTCGACGTGCTCTTTTCCGCCGTAGTCTCCGCCGGATCCCCAATCGCTGTTGGGGATAAATCGCAAGGAGAGGCCGACGCATCCGCATTCTCGCCCGCGACCACCACCACCGCCGCCGCTGTCGCCACCGCTTGGGCCGGCGCGAGCGATCCCACAGCCGCGGGGCTGAAAATACTCTTTCGGGCGGACTTTCGCGGCCGAGCGGCGGCAGCGCCCCCAGTAGCGTCGAAACGGCCGCTGTCGATACCTGCGGCTGCCATGCTCCTTCGCCGCCCCCTGCTACCACGCCGTCCCCGATGAAGCGGTGAGCCTGCCGTTGCCGCCGCCGCGCTGGTGGCACCGTCCCCGACACCTCTGACAAACTTGGCGGGCGCGGGCGGGGGGGGGCAAGACGGGTCTCGAATAATCGTGCCAGCCACATTCGTTTCCGCCGCTACCGCCGTCGCCGCCGACGCTGCCGCCGACCGTGAGACAAGAGGTCGAGATAGCGGCGGTATGTCCGGCATTGGACGTGACGGCGCAATTGCCGCCTCCCACACCACGACGCGAACACCCCCTGACTCTCCCTTGACCGTGTCGTGACGCAACCCCAGCTTTTTCGCGGCCGCTTCCACCACGGCTCGCTGCCGAGCGGCAAGAATGCTTGGGAACCACAGCCCGTGTTCCCCCACCCATCCATCCCCGGCCGCACTCACCGCCGCTCTGTCTGCTGCTGGTACCACTGATGGCGTCAAAATTGTGGCAGGCGTATCGCTCAACGCAGGTCTAGGCTCCGACCTTTCCTCCGCCAGCTTCACTGCCAGAACCGCTCCCTCCTTTGGACCGCTGAGCGCGAGTGGGGCTGATTCCCGCCACTCGGGCCACGGCACCCCCGGCGCTAGCTGTCGCGTCTCTCGCAGGCTGGTTGCGCTGTTTCCGGGAAGCGTTGGCGGCCCCCCACCTTCGGCGTCATCACCACTGCCCACGGCATCAACGCCACTGGACACTCCGCGCTCCCCTCCTTCGTGGACCCTTCCCACCACGTTGCTGCTCTTCGAACCTCCCTGGCCCGAGGGCACGACAACCACGTCGCTTCCACTCACGACCCCTTCTCCCTTGGCGTCCTCCATGCATTTACCCGATTCGCTTTTGCCGCTGCCGGGTCTCTTGCCGTTGCCGGCTCCCACCTCACCATTGCCGGCTCCCTCCCCGATGTCGCCGGTTTCCTGCGACACGGTTTTGGCCTTTTCCCCCTCTCGGGGTCGGCCCGGCCCGTTAGCGCGCCGCTGCTCAGTGACGCCCTGACGGTCTTCTTGATCGGTCCCGCCTGAGTTGGTGGAGACCGGCGCCGAGGTGGGCAATTTTTTCGCGTGGTTGAGGGCCGCGAGAGCCGGGAGTTCGGCCAGGCACTGCGCGGCAGCCGCGGCGAACGAAGCGTCGTTGTCGGCCGAAGTTTGGCCGGCGGCTGAAGCGGCGGCTTGCGCTTTTGATTTGGCGCCCTCGAT
Source organism: Alaria marginata (assembly GCA_037833945.1). Taxonomy (NCBI): domain Eukaryota; class Phaeophyceae; order Laminariales; family Alariaceae; genus Alaria; species Alaria marginata. The sequence goes on from JBBMKB010124833.1 coordinate 12,010, forward strand.
GACGTTCGGCGCGGATTCCCTCTTCGTCCAGCCCTGGAATAAAAAAATAAAAAGGAAAGGGTGAGATGAGTTGGGGGGGGGGGGGCACGGGGCAGAGGCGGCGGGGGCAACAAACGCCCAGGGAGCGAGGCCCACAGGGGTGGGCTTAAACGCGACACGACGGAGATGGGCGGAGGAGTAGTGGGTCCCGGTATTTCGGTCTCAGATTCGTGGGTGTCAATTTAACAGCGGCATATTTAGAAGTCTATAGGTGAACGTTGTAGTAGACAGGGTGTCGGGAATGAGGGTAAGTACAGTGCTCCGCGTTTACTTTCGTCCAGTCGAAGACGAAAGTCGGTATCTTATAAAAATATGACAACGAAAAATATCGTTTCAAGACAACATTTTTTTTCGAGTTTACGAAAACAAAACAAAAACTTCAGTGCCCTCAAGGTCTTTGTCCTGTTTACGGAAATTATCACACCAAGCCTACTCTTCTACCGATAAGTTTCCGAAACAGGCCATGACGTAATGGACTTTTGTCCAGGTCACGAACAACGTCATGACATAAATAATGTTCATCCGTGTCACGAAAAAATATTTCAACGGACATATCTTCGCCCAGTTCACGAAAACGGTCACAAAAGATAAAACACTTGTCCAGTTTACGAACAAGTCACAAGAGGCAAAACATTCGTCCGGGTTAAGAAACGGACCACAACAGACTCATCCTCCGCCCAGTTAACAAAGTAATCGCAACAGATACCTGGTACGTAATTTTTTGTCCAATTCACAAAACGGGCACCAACATACTACATGTTCGCTCAGTTCACGACAAACGTCACAGTGGACTTATTGGCTGCTAGGCTCATGGTACCTCGCTCAGCTCCAGCGGAGGGCTGAGTGCCCCATCGGGTACTCCGGTTCCTTCTCGGTCGCCGGGAAAGGGCCACACCATAATGCGCTCGTTGTTGCAGATTACCTACGAGTGCAATGAACACACAGCAGCAGCAGCGGCGGCGGAGCAGCAGCGGCGGCGGCGGCGGCAGCACAGCAACAGCAACAGCAACAGCACAGCAACAGCACAGCAACAGCACAGCAACAGCACAGCAACAGCACGGAACAGCACAGCAACAGCATAGCAACAGCAACAGTAGCAGCAACAGTAGAAGCAACAACAGCAACAGTAGCAGCAACAACAGCAACAGTAGCAGCAGCAACGGCAGCAACAGCAGCAGCGGAAGGAGGAAGAGGAGGGGGGAAACTTACGCAAAGGGCGAGCGCGATCAGCGATACCACGGCAAGGAGCTTCGGGGACAGCAAGCTGCGTCTCCGGCAGGGCGGCGGGGACACCCGCGTGCCGCCACACATCGTTTCTCTCTCAGTCAAGATCCGCATATTGTAAGTGGGCCAGACGAAGACGGAGTTCGAGCAGACTTGGGGCGCGGAGCGAAGAAAGGGGGCGAAGCACACGTGGGTGGCGGGACGCCCACATTGGCAGAACGCACGGCAGAACCACCGCACCCAATAAACGCATCTTCCGACCAGAGAGCGGGCTAAACCTTGGCCATACGCGGTTGTAACCAGCCACACGACAGCAGTTGTGAGAAAATAGCGTTCAGGCATTCTTCAAGGCTAGAGCCTACTATAGTACCAGGTTTTTGTTTGGGAAAATGGCACATTACCGTTGACCGTTAAACGTTCGTCGCTCACACGTTACGTTTGCTCGAAAGCGCGACAGGTGGGCGAAGGACCAACCAGCGTGCGCCTACAACAGGCGTGTTAACGTTTTCTGTCTACTTTTGCTCAGCACGCTTTCGTTCACTCCCCTTCCAACTCCACCCCGCCCCCCCCGATCCCCGTGAAAACTCGACGTGCTCCGTCCCGGCAATGCAGGGATACGGGGGTCTATGGTCTTGAGACTACGCGTGATAGGAGTACACCCCCCCCCTCTGCCACTTCCCGCTTTCCGCCAACCTCCTAGCGCCGCGCGTCGCACCTCGGTTCCGCTCCTTCTCTCGTACACCATTATCGCGTCGTTTTCGTTGCGAGTGCCGAACTGGGTGTTGATGTCGAAGCGCAGGTCGTTTTCGATTTCCATGGCCTCCGCCTTCGAGATCTTCTTCTTCGCTTGCGCTTCCTTGAGCAGAGATCGAGTCTGACGCCGGAAACGCGTCCGTGGTTGAGAGGCGTCGGTCAACACAATACTTAAGGGTACGTATACAAGGGGGGCTTCGTCGCGGCAGGCTCACGCCCGCCTGTGGTATATAGATGGCGACGCAGCAGCGCGATTTCACGCGTACATGCCACATCGCATGCAATAAGCGCGGCACGTTTTAGGGGATACAGTGGGGGGCTTCGTAGCGGCGGGCTGACGCCCGCTTGCGGTATATAGGCGGCGCAGCAGCGTGATTTCACGCGTGCATGCCACCTTGCATGCAAGCGCTGCACGTCTACCATAATATGTAGCGTTATCGGGAGGCTGCTTTGGACTCCAGTAGGAAACGGGAGTTGCACCCCTCGTGAAGCGGTGATGTTTGTGGGGCGACAACGAGCTACGGCCACGAGGTCATGAACATCTGCATACCGTATCGCAAGCACGACACGACAGCTGCTGCTTTACGAGCGACACTGCCCGAATAATATATTAGAATGCCCCCCCTCCCCCCTCCCCCGTCGCGCCTCCGCCTTCAAGCACAGCACCCCTCACATAATCCACTTACGTACTGACGATACCAACGGCAAGCAACTCTCTCCCTCACCCTCCCCACTCTAAGAGCCTTCATATAATACCTTCTCTCGCAGGGCTTGGGCATCTTGAACAGTAGCCACGGCCTTGCCGTCGGCCGCGCGACTTCGCACTTTGCGCAGTTCTCGGTCGCCGGTCTTTGCGAGCAGTCTCTCCGACCGCTGCCGCTTATCCTCCACCTCCACGCCGACGTTTGCCGCATCCATACGGAAGACATGCTCGAGGTCCTGCGCATGGAGCCAAGGGCGTGTGCGGGGCCGGGATTGGGGGACATCGGGTTATAATTAGACAACCCGGCGCACCCGCGAGCTTAATTATTTCATAACTGAGTTTTCATACCCCACATCAACTCAAAGTATTTTGCGCCCATGAACGTGTGTGCGGTTTTAAAGAAATTGACCTAATTCAATGAAATCTACTTAGTCCTATATTTTTGCACCGAGTGCTTAGTAACCGCCTCGTTTTTTTGGTCGAATCGACGACTGCTTGGACACAGAACCAGAACGGCAACAAAAAAACGACGACCTGTTGTTTTGTTCGGGAAGAGGTTAAAAGACATGCCGATAGAGCAAGGTAGACGAACACAATGAGAGACAAGAGATATTTAGATTGGAACCGAAGACAGAGACATAAAGTAACCAAATGTTTAGGCCGAGAGAAACGGGCGGTGCCAACACCGCTGGCAGCAAAAGACAACCAGCCCCCGCCGCCCAAACCCGAGGGACACAAGAAGGCGAAGCACTTGCCTGGTACAGCAGGCGCTCCAGGAACAACTCCCTTACGTCCACCCACTCATGGTAGCCCGCCACGGCCGCAACATCCGACGCCGCTATCCGCAGCACCTGCCTATCCTTGTCTCTGTACGCCTCGCGCTCCGGCGAGGACAACCGGCCGAGCATGTCGCCGTCGATCCGATCCTTCTTCACCAATATATGTGTCTCGTTCGTCCTGCGTTCGGGAATGCCAGAAGCGGGGCCATCCATACGCGCGGTAGGTGTAGAGCATGGGTTAACCCTTTGATCACTGCAAAAAATGTCCCTGCTCTAATTCCAAGTATTTTCCACCCTCAAACAGGTCAAATAAGGTGCGAATAATAGGGGATCAACAACCGGGGGTACACGAGCGGCAGCTTGCGCTTCGAGGAAGGTCAGGGGGGGGGGTTAGCGCCGTATGCGTGCTGCCGTGTGGCGCGCATGGACATGTCTGATATACTATTAATATTACCAAAAGGTGTAACGTCAGCCGTCGATGTGTAGTCAACTAACTGAGGGTATATTTTCGGATCGCCCGCAAAAAAACGGCATCACATTCTACCTGTTGTGTATTTCTATCTGCCGTTATTTACCTAAACCTACTTATACTTGTCTATACTCATCTGCATTTGCTTGTATCTACCTAGACCTACCTATACTTACTGATGACGTGCTATATAATAAAAGTAAAAAGGGGGGGTATACTATTTGTCTCAAGAGAGAGAGGGAGACGAGGGCGGCAGCAAAGAGGTGCTTTTCGGATCGCATCGGTGCGCCATGGGTGCAAAACACGGAAAAAAAACAAGGTTGCGAAGGTCCCACCGCGCCCACAGCTGCCTTCAAGGTGGAAAAGTCTCAACTCACCTTGGGGGGGGCGGGGGGGGCAGTCACAACGGCATGTTTCCTCGCCATGTATTATATGCATGTAGAAAGAACAACCCACCGCGACTATATCCTGCCGCGCTGTTTACGCCTTCTGTACAACTCTAGAGAAAAGCGTTACGTACGTACCGACCGCCAGCAGCCGTATAACCTATACAACGAAAGTAGGGCCGCTGGAAGTTGCAGCAGGACTTATCAGGGATGCCAGGCTGCCTATGATAGCGTAATTCTCTACGATACGAGGAAACGAGTGCACTCAATAGAGCGAGCGCGGGCTGCACCAGGCAGGCAAACTAGGGATTTTGTCGTTACCGAACGCCTCGGCGTACAAGGGGGGGCAGACCGGTCGTGCCCGGGGAAAGACAATGCTAGATGCAGGCAAGCGGCGCCACTACAGCACGGGAAATCGGCGAACGGCGTAGTCTCGTCAACCCCACCCACATTTTTGGGCAAAAACTACTTGGAATTAGTTTGGGATAAAAAATTCCAGTTCAAAAAGAGCTAACTTCAATGTGGGAGACATGATCGACAGGGGAGAGGAGCAGCGAGAGACGGCGGGAACGAGAGCCACAACAGCCTTCGCGGGAGCTTGCAACAGACTATAAAGGTTCAGGCTGGCGTGGCGCGCTTGCCAACGCGAGCGTGAACGGAGGGGACGACCGCCCTCTCCCTCACTCCAAAGCTCCACCCTGCGGTCCCCCACAAGAGGTAGCAAAGTCCATCAATAAAATCCAAAACCCTTCCTCGCGCGGGAACGATTCGCCTCTACCTCTTTTTCTCTCTGCCACTACGCCGGCAGCAGCGTCCGAGGTTTGCTACGCAAGTCGGGTGGGGCTTGTTGGTTGCGTCGCGTGGGGCGGGCCCCTTATAGCCCCTTTGGAACTGAGCCCTCGTTTTTTGGGACAAACGGGTTACATTCGTTAGGGATAACTTTTGCAGCAGTAAAAGGGACAAGGCACGAGCTCGAGAAACGCGCGGATGACAGCCGCGAGGTATCTTGTGAAGGGGTGGCGCGGTGCGTCCAGCAAGCGCAGGCATGGGTGACGCGGTCGGCTCTTGCTGACCTCCTTTCCTGCCTCTTTAGCCTACCCAAGGGTATATGCCTCGCTTCCACGCCAGGCGAACCACGCTCCTCTCCGCTGCTTCTTCTCTCCACAGACGGCCTTTGCTTTCAGCTGTGTTTTTTTTATATGCCGCTGTTAACTACTTTGGGGCCCAAACAAAAAATAACGAATGTATGGTCTAATCAACGTTGAAGATTGAACTTATATAGGAAACCTGGGGTTTGTGGAGCGGTATATATTCTTCATATGTGGGAGGCGTGTCTGATTCGGGGACATCTCCGTATTCGACAGAGCAAGTGCGTGTTATAGGTTGAACTTGCACTGAGGAGAGAAACAAGGACACGACGGGTACTATTAATACTAGAGGAGCGAAGCATACGACAGAGTACAGGGAGCTGGTTGGTAACCGACTGGCAGAAACTACTGCTGCCGTGAGGATTCAGGCTGAAGGGATTGGCAGAAAGTTTGGGAAATTTTCACAAGTCGGGCAGATCATCTATAGATCATCTATCCCCACTTGATGATCTAGATTTTTCAGGGGATATCTGCGTAGTCTAGCTCATGTTACCGGGTCGGAGCCATGCGATCTGCATGATCTAGCACAGGATTCCTGGGATGGATCTGCACTCTCTTTATACAGATCCTGCACAACATCTCCCAGAGGCAGATGCAGGATCTACTACTGTAGATGATCTAGATGATCTACATCATGATCTGTCCGAGGTGTGAGCAATCCGTATGGTGTGAGCACGCCGTACAAGTAGTACCAGCACCATACAGCGCGCGTGTCGTGCAATTCCTTGCGCTGCAGCTCGGATACGATACTCCAATTATAGGGCTGTGAGATGGCTGGATTTCACGGCTAGTTAATAGTTGGGTGACAGAGTAAAAGCCAACTAACTGACTCAGTCAATAGTAATAAACACCACAATTAATAGTCGAACCATAAACACGCCAGTCAGATGCAAACCCGCTGGACTCTGCACATTGCCGCCCGCAACTAACTGTAATCTGTAATGCCTAGCCAACTAGTCTAATAACTAGCCAAAGAACCATAGCTAGCGAACTCACAGCTCTGCCAAATATGATACTCTACCCCAGCAGTTCGGATTTTGCCTTGTACGGCCGCTGCCTTGCATGGCCGATACCGTAATCGTTACTTTTTTTCGACATTTTTTCCCCAAAGGGGTTTACTACGACTTGTTTCCCTCACCCCCTCCTTTAAAAACATATATATTATAGGTTCTAGAGTGGGGCTATTCGTCCCCGATCGTAATAATTAATCGTAATAATTAATAATACCCTATTAATAGTCTACTGATGTGCCGTTTCCGGGTTCTACGACGTATATACTGGCCGCTGCTGTCGGCACATTAACCATTTTTGCGCGCGGTGGTGACGGTGGCACTTTTTTGTCTCACCGTGCAGTATTTCGGAGGACCACAAGTAATCAGAACCTACGGTTTACACAAAAACCTACATAATCCCCTGTTGATATAATGCTATTAATCGTATATATTTGGTCCTGATTACTATAAATATATTCCGTAAATAAACCGCCCCCCCTGGTCATATGGTAAATATCAGGTAAAAATATACCGACGCCTTCGGCGTTTTTTGTGCCTCCTCTTGAAAGTATACAGTTTTGCACGTACATATCATATGATATCACACAGCTTTAGTTTTTGGCCGCGTGTCGCCTCATGGCAGGGCCGCAGGTCTTCGCCTTCAGTGCGACCTCGGGTTCGAGAATTATTAATAGGGGTCATCAAATAATAAAACTACTCAATGTAATATAATGTAATACTACAAACTAGATACAAACAGCACGAAAACAAAGCACTTGAAGCAGTTATATCGACCAAAAATTCGACGAGTGCGAGTCACCCAAGCGTCTAGGAAGAGTCCGCAGCGGCAGTGCGAGTATCATCATGCTATCATACACGCGTATCTTGCAGCCCCCTCAATTGCAGTTCGGAAACATCTCCTACCCTACGAAGCAGCTCCGTGTGGCTGAAGCTATAAATTAATCGTCAGTTTTTTACGACAAACTTTCTCTCCGAAGTCCCCAAAGGGGTCAAGCAGTATATAGCAAAGAACGATACATGTATGATATGGTTTCCCTTGTTTTTTTTTCTGCAACACTTTCTGTGAGTGAATGTTTATGAGTGATCGACGTTGAAGCTCATGTTATACATAACACAATGCCGGATGGCAAACATAAAAAGAAGAAAATTATTAGGTCGGGAACCGAACCAAGAATAACGTGTCTTTTGCTGCGAGAAATAGTTACGTAGGCGTTTGGGGTCAGATCATGTGGCTGAAAAATTGACGTTGATTGCAGCAGCACCACAATAGTGTTTGGTTGATCGAGTGAGCGGCAATACCAAGTGGGTACAGCACGGGACGGTGCTGGCAGAATGGTAGAACACGCGAACGGACAGTGTGCTGCTGCTAGTAGCTGGCCAGCAGCTGCTGGGCCAGGTAATCGTAACATAAAAATAATAATACATAAGAATGGAGTACTGTAGATAAAGCAAGTAGGCATATAAGGGAGCTAGACTTTGTGCATAGGTTTCCTTTTGTATCTGTG
>JBBMKB010124944.1:0-20016 GCA_037833945.1 Alaria marginata
TACCATACCATACCATACCATACCATACCATACCATACCATACCATACCATACCATACCATACCATACCATACGATGGATGTTTAGCTTTTTTATTTTTGTTTTAACGCGGAGTTCAACACCGCTGTAGTTCCGTGGACTGCTGGCTTTCAGATGGTGTTTCATATTTTCGTTTTAAGTCGTCGGTACCGGTGGAAGAGCCTACAGTAAGCATTTCATATCGCACCTCGTGCAACGAAAGGTCACCATCTCGATCACGTTTTTACCCCGCTTGGGGAGTAGTTCCAGATTTTTTAACAGTATGTAGTGCTGGAGTTGCCAAGTGGGTTCTTCAGGAATACATCTACGCCTTGATTGACCACCATTCCGAACCCACCGAATCTAATTCATAACTCGTGAAACCATGAGGTACCAAATGAAGGCTCCGTGGAGTGATTATTTCTTGCGTTGTTGCTTGTTACACTTGAATTCTACGCGAATGCGCGGCTTCCAACTTGATCCAACTACAGGGTTGTCGTTCTGTGCCCGTAGCATTGATAGTAGTAGTGATGGGGTGCCAGACCCGTACTTGCGCCATCTGGTGCTGCATTCGGTTTGCGGAGACGATCGACTGTATTCAGGCATGCCCCCGCCTCTGTCGCTCGTATCAGCCGGCGGACAGAGCGCTACCTTTGAGTTGCCGAATATGCTTGTGCCATGGATTGTGTACTGATATGTATTTTTTGTGTGATGCCGTGGCTGAAACGCTTTGGGTGTTTCCCTCGTCAAAGTCTCGCAGAAGCAGTACACAGCGAGGTGGAAGTGCGGGGGCTGGGTGTGACTTGCGTCATCACTCCTGCCGCTTAGCTTAGGTTAGCCGGTGGGCATACCGCTACCTTTGAGTTGCAGCACGTACACGTTCCATGGCCTCTACTGACCGTGTTTTCTTTCTTATGCCGCGACTAAAACCCTTCGGGTGCTTTCTCCGTCAACGTACCGCGGAAGCATTGCACAGCGATGTGGAAGTGTCGGGGGTGGGTGTGACGTGCGTCATCACCCCTTTTGTTTAGAGTAGTCGGTGGACATACGTACCTCTACCTTTTGGTTGCCGCACATCCACGTGCCATGACTTGTATTCTGCCAGTATTTCCTCTCCTACGCCGCCACTGAAACGCTTTGGGTGCTTCTCCGTCAAACTCTCGCGGAAGCATTGCACAGCGAGGCCGTTGCCGCACATGCATGTTGTGCAACTTGGCGTATGCTGATACTTCTTTCTCTCCTATGCCGCGACCGAAACGCTCCGGGTGTTCCCCCACGACAGTCTTGCGGAAGCACTGCACAGCGAGGTGGAAGTATCAGGGGTGGGGGTAACATGCGTCATGCCAGGAGCCACGAGGACCAACTTCGAAGACAATTCGGGCTGCAAATCGTCTCTCGTGTGGCGGCTTCCTTTGGTTTGCATGGAGGCGGATGAGGCAAGTTTTGTTTCTCTGAATTTGTCCAAGTCAAGGTCGACTATTAAATGATGTTGCGAGAGTCTTAGGTTTGAGGCTGTCCCACAGATATATTTTTTCGTTGGCAGTATTATCATGCCCATCTCGCGGGCGTTTTAATTTTGATGAAGCTGTCGCACTGATGTTATCTCCCGTCGTTAGCAGTCGCACACGCATCCTGATAGCTTGCGCTGTGGATTCCGCCACTGATGGTATTGGTCGCGTGCTGTATCACGATTTTTATGTCGCCGCCTTGGTGTCTGGGGCTGACTATTGTACTTCGTTACGTCCCTAATTACAGTATTAATAGTGCATTTCGAGGACAAAACAATTCAACATTTTTATCGGGTTTGACCCTTCATCCCCGGCTTCTGTTCGTGTTAAAGCCATAGCGACCAGCGCATCACAGATACAAAATACTACCACGTCTAGCGTTGACGACAGCAGTTGTACCTTGTTCTGTCAATACGACAGCATGTCGTCAACACTTCACACCCCCAATGCTGCACTTTGATCGCTGTCTTCAACGCCTAATGCCTCCTATCTTCGCGTAAATGCGTTTTCGAAGATTGACATCGTATTGGATTGCCGACCCACCATTCCGATTCATACTTGGCACAACTGTTGGCGTTTGCTTGCATACGGTCTTTCACATGTTCGTTGTGTAGCATTCTGCGCGGTGAAGGGTTTCCCGTTGCTATCAACATTGTTCGTCGAAGAAGATATTGACAACGCACGAATGATATTGGATCTAGTTTTCTTCTGTCGTCAATGTATTGCAGTGCAGGCTCTGCATGAAAGACGTATTGATTCTGCGCAGGGCGTACGGCACAACCTACATACGTTTTTGGCTTTGGTTGTCCGATCGAGCTTGATGCAGTGCGGTTATTATTTTATCCAGACAAAGATTCCAGTTTTCGAGGTGCGTTGTGACATAATGCATTGCGGTCATTTTTGCTGCAGATTTCGTGCCAGAAGTTGGGCATAGTTTACAGCGGGGTTAATTGTGTACCGGTATATGACACATACGTGGTGTTATTTATTTACCGTGCGGCGTGAGCAGTCGAATCGTACTACAGTACTCCACATTTGCTCCTGGTTTTTATCTGTGCGCGGTTATGCGAGTAGCTGGGGATTATTTGTGTATGTGAGACATACGTAGTCTTACTGGCACGTGCGAGAAAACGACTGCCAAGCTGAAACTTTCGCGAGGAATTTGCCATCATGCTCGTCAGGTCATCCGGTCCTTTGTACACCGTGCTGCATGGATAATAGAATCTTACTACTTCGTATTAATAACAAAAATACTTGACATATGCTCCTGACTTTTTTGTTTCATATTTGCGTGGCTACTTACTGTACCCCAGGTGGCGGCACGTGGAGTGGAAGCTTTAATGAGGGGAGACCGCACTGTCATCACCGGTTGGCAAAACAAAGCTTACGTGCACGTTCTCGTCCCTTTGGTGAGTGGTCATCATGCAGGCGTCCAGTGTGGATTTAGTAGACTATTTCAAATGCATCAACTGTGAGTTCGACCGGTTAAGCGGTCGATTATAGCCCTAGGAAAGCTGCGCTCACATCAAATGTTGCTGTTCTTGAGATATGTCTGTCAACCAATTGTTAACAGTGAAACGTACTTGCGCACGAATCGAAACTATCGGTGGAGTTAACTTTTTCGGGGTCTGGTGCACCTAAGGCACAACAAAGCCTCAGCCATAAAACCGGGAAAATCATTCTCGTTAACCCGCCACATTTCGAGTGCGGTCGTTATGCTATCGGTGGAGTGAACTTTTTCGGTGCCTAGGTCACCTACCTGGTAAGGCACAATAAAGCCTCAGCCATGATAGGGGAATATCATTCTCGATAACCCGCCACATATCGAGTGCGGTCGTTATGCTATAACGATACCTTAGCTTAGCTTAGTTTCTTCGCGTCGTTACTGCCACCGTGGTGTCGGAAGGCATGCAGTGTTCCTCCCGAGGTGGTCGCGGACAACCCGACCCGAAGTCAGTGCAGTATCGGTGTTCTTGTGCATAAGCCAATATTTCGGCTATCTAAACCGAGCGGCGGTGTATCGGATGTCGCGACCTTCTACAGCAGACGATACAGAGCTACGTTGAAACGTGTTAAAAGTGGGCACCCGGATTAAGGAAAACTCCTCAACAAGCCGAAACAAGCGCTCTCAACTGCACATTACTCTTGTCCGTGTTTGTAGTGGGCATTATGTACCTTTCAGTACGGGCGGGACATGCCGATTTTGCCGTTTTTATGTCCCGAATGGTCTTATCCCATATTGCGCGCTTTTGCATCGGGTACCCATTGTGGCAGTTCGGGTGCTTCACGCCAGGACCTCAAGTAGCAACTACGGTAGAGCTATGGGGCACGCAAACCAATTTAGTAACCCCCATGACGAACTTCTTATGTTACTAAGCTTAAGCGCGTTTTTTCCCTTGTGTCCACTCTCCGTTAGTATTACTAAGGATGTACACGTTTTTTCCCCTGTCCCACTCTGCCCGCTCGCTGTCAATGCCTTGCTTGATGCCTTGCTTGCAGCTCCCTCGAAAGATCCTGATGAGTTTTGCGGCGGCCATGTGGCGATGACCCTGTTGCACATACAGTGCTTGGCCACTACAGTAGTACCGTACAGTATGTTGAACCCCTTTAGGAGGGTACCCACGTTTTCAGGGAAACTACTTGGAATTAGTGTGGGATATTTTTTGGAGTATAGCGAAAAGGTTAACGCAACCTTGGTATGCTGTGGGGGGGGGTGCAGCTGACAACGTTTGTGGGTTTTTTATATTCGCAGGTTTAGACAGCATGACATATTATGGGGTCGCTATCATATCTATGACCTTTCCGACTCGGATACGACAGTGGTCCCTCTATAGCGCCGGTTGAGTAGTGCCGGTTGCCAGCTACAGTGCCTGTAAAACCGCTTGGAACATATGGGAACAAAGACAATAAATAGTGCCAGGATGTCAAGTATTGCCGGTTGCCGCTATTATGTTGGTGTTTCGGCTGGCACATACCGGCACTATAGAGGGACCACAACTGTACTTCAGAGTAGCAGGTATAGACAACATGATACTCTGGGGTCGCTATCTATAAAGACCACCCGTCGACTCGGATGCTTCAATCGACAACAGCGTCATGAAGGGCAGAATATGTATGCGCACGCCCGGGAAGTGATAATCTGGAGGCGACCGGGAAACCACATTAGTAGTGGTCCCTCTATAATGCCGGTCGAGTCGCACCGGTTGCCGCTAGAGCGCCGGTATTTACGGCTGGCACATACTGGCACGATAGGGAGACCGCCACTTTACTTCAATCCCCAACGGCGTCATGAAGGGCACGGGGTGTTAGCGCATGTTCGGGAGGTGATGACGTGGGGGCCAATGGGAAGCTACTTTCATGCCCTGGTGTGCAACGAGACGGCAGGGTAGGGTACCGGTTACGGTTACTAGGGTATCGGTTACAGTTACTAAGAGATCGGTTACGGTCACCGTTCTTGGTAGGGGAGACCAAAGCCGCGGGATCGGGGTCACTGTTAGTGCTCGCCCGAGTAGTTACCCTATTTCTTTGCAATTTTAGGAGCATTTATGATTTTCTTGGGTTGGGTGACATGCACCGCCGCCTTGGAATTGTTTTTTAATACTGCAACAACAAATTATTTTTATAGTGTCTAGTTTCGAGCGGAATATACACGGAGCCACTCGCGCGAGTGGTCTATACTATTTACAAGTGAAACGGTAGCATAACATATTAACATCCCCCCTAACCCCCTACCGTAGCCTGGGTCGGAAGTGTTGAGGGTTATAGCAGTCACTGGGTTTCACGCCGTCGTCCTCACCAGCGCGTCCCACAGGTACACCATGCAAAAAAATCGATGGAAATCGACGAGTGGCGGGGACGCTGAACCCTCTGCGCGATACCTGGCAAAAATGACGGCACGTAACGGGGGGGTATGATAGAAGGGAAGACACCGGTGACTACGGCTTGATACCACGACTGGTCATCGGGTTTAGCGCACTTTTTGTATTGAAGGCCAGGCGAGTGGTTCAAACCCGGTAGTAGAAAAGGGGGTACCCCCCCTACCGCATCCTTCGTCCCCACGTAGTACCTTCACACACACATATCATATCATAACATATCATACTACTCAGAGTTCAGACCCGCATGTAGCAACTCCACCCAAACACGTCACCATCGCAGTAGTACCACAGCTAGTCTCCGTGGCGGTGCGTTTCAGAAAAACAATGCGACGTGCCATCGTCGAGTTGCCGGTCCTATGAAAATAGCTCAATTCGACTCGACACAAATTTAGCATGTCTATAGGCCCGCGAGATTTCAAAGACCATGCATTGCGACTAAATTGAACACGTCAGCAGGAAACGAGACTATACTAATATTATGAACAGCGTGTGTTAGCCTGCCAAACAAGAAGCAACGCCACATGCTAGGGTACTATACTAAAATCAGTGCGTATAACACCAGTGGTTTTTCTGAGGTATGATATCTCACTTGGAGAGCCCTATACCCCGTGGGACCCAAAACCTGAGTTTTATAAATACCAGGTATTCGAGTGCAACCCGATCACCAACCCCATGGCCTAGGTGTAGCCTAGGTGTAGCAAACAATCAAACTACAAACGAGAAGGACCCTCTGACAATTTTGGGTTTAGGAGCCCCGTCGTTATGAGTCAGAAACAGAAAGTCAATCTGTAGTGCTATTAAAATATCTCTATCGTGGCACGCGGCCAAGACCCAGCGGAGGCAGACTTGGCACGGTCTAAATCTGCTATATTTTAAACGCCGTATCATACGTTGCAGCTAAACTATAGCACTTCAAGAATACCCGTCGATCTTCGTTGCGTTGTGTAATTTGAACACCATCCGACATGGCCTCTCGGCGAAGTTGTCATGCTACGCCGACCACAAGGTCACTTTTTCAAACCAGGAGCATGGTATATGTCCCATGCATTTCATGGTGCTCCAACCGCATCAAAACATGGCGCTGACACTACAGATAAGAGTATAATACTAGTACGGGGGACCATAGTAAACAGGACTAAATATTGTTAGTAAAAATAGGTAAACATATAGGTTTTTGTGTGTACCGTAGGCCCTGTTTACTACGTTCCTCCGTGCTAATGCAACGATGCCTCTCTTACTGCGTGTTCAAGCAATATCTACCGGTACTTCTGCTCGTCCCTCCTTCTCGGTTGTCCCCTACCTGTAACGCGGCGGTCCCGTCTAAGTCGCACTCTACGGCAATCCGGTACTCGTTAGAAGAAAAGCCAATTGACTGAAATCGCTCAACAAGTTCTCCAGCCACTTCCAACTCTTGCAGGACAGTCCCGTAACTGAACCAGCTCAACAGGTAGGTTCTAGAAGGACAGTAACCTGACCGAAATTACTCAACATGTGCTGTGGTTCCTTCCAACGAACACCCAAAATTGCTGCAACCTAACGCGGCGGAGCGCGGTGGCCAAAGCGCTGTGAAAAATGCGGTAGCGCCCTATCAATAGTACACTACAGACATTTCAAGCTGTGAGAAACGCCACGCAATAGTGTGGTGGCTCCTGAAAGCCGCTGGATGTACGGGGTGCCTGGCTGCGGATCGGGATGTACCATACCATTTCTACGTGGCAACGCACAGGTTGGAGCTTGGCCGAAACAACAACCACACCCAACTGCGGCGCTGTGTTGACTGGCCGCCTGCCTTTCAGACACTCCGATATCGAACTGTGAACCTCATACGGGATATCACGTTCTACTTTCGGCGCCGTGAAAGCTGACCGTCCTCTTTCCAAGCATCCTGCCTGGTGCACGGCCGTGGACGTGTTGGATATCTGTCTTGACATCCAGTGCTGTGTGAAGTCACACTCTGCCCTCCAAACGCTCTGAGGTCCAACGGTGAGCCTCAAAGAGATATTCTGCCTTCTTGTTAACCAGCCGATGTAGGACGGTGGGCAACAGGCTGGCTATTCTGCTGTATATACCGCATTGTGCGACCCGACCCTCTGCTTTCCGAGAACTTTGGGGTTGAGCAGTGGGGGAGCTCTATATCATGCTCCACTGGTTCGGTCGTATTTTCTCTACGAAAATTCCGAGCCAAAAGGGTGGCTTCAACGGCTACCGCGAGCACCATCACAACATTTGCGGTTATGAGTACCACCCCGAACACCGACACCGCCCCTGACTCCTGCTCATTGGACTCGTTGGCTTTCATCAGCAGGGCGACGTACATGCTAGCTAAAACCACACCGTTCCCCCACCGGTACAGGCTCATATCCTCGCTATTTGCAAAGGGAGACATTGACTCGGACACGAACAAAAAAGCAACCGCGAGCGAGAGCACAACCGCAATCTGGTTAACGCTGTTAGGAACGAGAAACGCTGAACACATCGAAATTGTCAGCCGACGGCAGCATTCCACTACCTCGAAGTAGTACCGCGTTGGTTTGTACGGACCCCAAATGGTGCTAAACGGTTGGAGATGGGGGATCGTGGTGCGACCTGGCGTGTTCAAGTCTCGACGGTTTCGAACAAGCCACCACAAAAATATGGCGGGGATGCCGATCGGATATATCAGAACCATGAGGCCGGCGTACACCATATACATCTTGTGTCTTCTCGTCCAACAAGCAAGGTCATAATCCGCCTGCAGGAACATATCCTCGCCGTCAAGGTCGTCGCATATGAACGTTTGAAAGATCGTGTAGGACACGGAGGAGTACACGAAGAAGACTACGAATAGCCCTGCACAAAGATGCCTCCTCTGTACCGTTTCAAGCTGCTGGGGGGAGTTGGTGTACCGTTTTTTGGCGACGTAAAACGCGGCGGCCAGTGTCGCCAGCACAACAAGTGGTGTAAGCGTGATAAGTTGAAGCCGACCGTAGAAGCTTGGAGAGAATAGGCAGGTGTAGGAAACGATGACGCTGATGTCGAAATTGACGAAGCTGATGTACGAGAGGAATACCTCGTATTGCTCGGGGTAGACGTCCTCAGCGACTGCGGAGAACTGAAGAAATTTAACGGGTGGGGAATAAATACGAAGGAGCAGAAAGGAGTGAGGAACGAAGCGTGCGATGATAGAGAGAGGTAAACTGTAGCATATTTTAACTATTTTCTTTTCGGATATGACGGGGTGCCTTCACCCTAAATCGTTAGAATATCGTAATTGTTTTTGGTAGTATGTTTCGTTGTATATATTATACCTAGGCCATGAGATTGTTTTTCATCGGGTAGCACTTTTATTTTTCTCCAAATCTGTTTTTGGGCGAGGTACGCTAAAACACAGTAATACAGTAACACTCCTCCAGTAATGAACATCCTCAGAGACAAAATGGGGTTATACTATTACCCCAGCATGCATCGACTGGCAAGGGTTACGAAGGAGTAGCAAGAATCACGCGTGATGGTTGGCAAGGGAAATCCATACGTTGGCTGATGCAAACATTTCTGGCTTGTTAATACGACGAAGCTGGTGGAGACTAACAAGAGTAAAGTTGGTAAGAGTAGCACGGGAAACTTGTATGTCTACGATTAAAACGTGCCAGGCTATTTTAAATGTACAACGTCAAGTTTGGGGAGATAATATGGAAGAGTAAAGGCACGACCACGGAGCCGCGGCATGGAGCGTACATGGCGAAACGG
Organism: Alaria marginata; assembly: GCA_037833945.1. NCBI lineage: Eukaryota > Phaeophyceae > Laminariales > Alariaceae > Alaria > Alaria marginata. Next base: position 9,130 of record JBBMKB010124944.1, read on the forward strand.
GTGGGGCAACGATTGGTAAGGGGTGGGGATTAGCAAAAGGAAACGTAATCGGTTTCTCAACTTAAAGTTGCATCCTGCTGTGTGAAAGGTACATAATATTACCGCAATAACCCATGCTGTATGTTAATGTTGAACACCACGTGCGTTTGGTGCAGTAGTGGACACATGCTACTAATAGTAGTAATTGAAGTATTAGTACTACGGTAGAGGTGCACCATTAGTATTTGCCTTCTGAGGCATGATATCTCACTTCAAGAACTCTATACGTCATCTAAATACTGACTTTGAGACATTCAAAAGTGCAACCCGACCAAGAAAATACCCCGTGGGCTTCGTAGTTACAAACATAACTCCTGATGCAAAACAAGGATGACATTCCGACGATCCACAGTAAGTAGGGGTGCAGCTTCTCACATGATGAGGCGCTCAATAGTCTCACCCGAAACATGACTGACTTCGAAGAAGTTCGTCCGCGCATGCCGACCAGTTTTTCTGTGCGCTAGTCCTAAGACAAGTACAAAACTTACATACGTACATGTAAAAGTCTCATGCTAACCGGTAGTTCCTCGCTTGAGGGATTCAATCGGTCCAATGTTTGGCCCAAAATGTGCAACCCCTACTACCGTGGCATGACTCAGCCCCGTCATTCAGGAAACACATATATATCCAAAAAGTACCATTTCTACCATGCATGGTATCCGTGAAATCAAATGCTTACTCGTCAAACGCCATGCCCATCTAAAGTAGTCTAAAGTAATTCCTAAACGACAACCCGGCGCCGATCCATTCGCCAGCAGCCCAGCCCACAGCTCTTCATACCTGAAACACGATCTGCCACACAACCACGACGATCTTGATTGCCGTTAGAGGCAGCGCCTTCATCAACAATTCCTGGAAATAAGAGCATTTCCGTTGAACGATCCCTCTGGGTGCGTCCATCTTCCCCCCTCCCCTTGTTGAATCATCATCTTCTGTCACCGTCCCCAAGTGCCTCAAAAGGGCGGCTGCCGCTAGAAAAACAACTACAACCGAGGCTGCCGAGATTGCCACGCCTGCTATCTTGTCATCTGCAGAGCATTTCCGGCAGCTGTGTTCCACCCCCGGAGAAAATCCTTCCGAGCAAGTCGCGCAATCTATAATGTTGGAGAAGCCGGGGCGTATAAGAGGAAATGCCAGGCAGCAATAAGGTTGTTGGGTTGTTAGCGATACGATACACCGACGGGGATCTTTTTGGTTTGTGAATGACGGGGATCTTTAAACCCAAAATCGCCCGAAATTCAGACTTGTTTGGCGATCTGATTTTGGTGTACCTGGGTCACGAGATTTGTTAACCGGGTTTCGTTTTCATTTTTTCCCAAAACCAGCTTTTGGGTGAGGTACAGAGAGCTCCTCAAGGGAGGAGCTTCAAAAAATGAAGGGTACCCTCGTACCGTGGCATGGGTCTACCACAAGCACTGAACTGCCAGTCAGCGGTAGTCGATGCCTGGCTAATATCGTTCCGAGCCAAAGGAAACATTGGGGGGTATAACAGGGTATAACAGGGTATAACAGGGTATAACAGGGTATAACAGGGTATAACAGGGTATAACAGGGTATAACAGAGGGTATAACAGGGTATAACAGGGTACAACAGGGTACAACAGGGTACAACAGGGTAGAACAGGGTATAACAGGGTATAACAGGGTATAACAGGGTAGAACAGGGTAGAACAGGGTATAACAGGGTATAACAGGGTATAACAGGGTATAACAGGGTATAACACAGGTAGGACGCGTGCTACGATAGAGGTATAATACTAACACTTTTAGGCGCTTTTTACTTTCTGAATGACGGGCCTCCTTAACCCAAAATCGTCGGAATGTCATTTTTGTTTGCAATGTGACTTTTTGGTATACCTAGGCCGTGGGTTTTCGTCAGGTTCCCCTTTCCTTTTAACGCAAAGCCTGGTTTCGGTTGCGGTATGCAGTATGCAGTAACGCTCTTCACGCCAGGAGCCTCAGAAAGCAACGGTCCACCTCTAAGATAGCATGCGTTATAGACGCCATGTAGCGATGGCACGACTAGGTCATATGGGAACAGAGTTAGCACTTGTTAGAGTGTTGTTCCATAACTATTGAGCTTGCATTCCATAACTATTCCATAACTATTCCATAACTATTCCATAACTATTCCAGGCGGATGTCCCTCCGAGCATGTCCACGAATCTACGTCAACTTAAAGAGAGGGTGCGTGTGCTGCCACAGAGGTAGCACGTTTTGGCTTTTTTGTTTCTGAATAACGGGGCTCCTCAAGCCAAAATGACTTACTAATAGTATAGGAATGTCATTCTTGTTTTTTCAATATGAGTATGTTTTATACCTATTATACTTATTATAGGCCATGAGTATGGTCATCGGGTTGCACTTTTCAGCTTACTAAAACAAATAACATTTTTGGTGAGGTATAGAGCTCCTCAAGTAGTGAACATCCTCAGAAGGCAAATAGCCTTAGAAGGCAAATACTAATGAATGGTGTTATAACACCTCTACCGTAGCATGCATGTTAGGGTTAGGGGGGTAGAATATAAAAAAGGCGGGGCAGAGCTGGAAGAGATCAGACGACGTGTTCTACGATAGAGGTAGCACTTTTTAGCGTTTACATTTTCTGGATGACGGGGCTCCTTAACCCAAAATCGTCGGAATGTCATTCCATTTCGGCAATGTGTTTTTTTTTTGTGTAGATGGGTCGCGGGTTTGCCCATCGGATTGCCCTTTGAGTTTGCTCAACATATTGTTTTGGGTGCGGGTATAAAGTAATCTAGTAATAAACAATACTCAAGTGAAGAGCTTCAGAAAAAAACAAAAATGTGAACCTCTATCTATCGTAGAAAGGCTCAGACGTCGGACAGATGAGACTCTGTTTCACTGGTCACTTCTTTCGGGCCAGATCGACACCTTTCCTTTCAGGTTTGTGTCCAGACTCCACCATCTTAACCATCTAAACCATGTTAACCATGATACCAGCGTAAGTGACACGCTTCTTTGTACCGAAGTTTTCTCGTTCACCCTAGGGGGGGAGTCATTGGTCTATCTATATCTTCAAAGAGGAATGCACGTCGTGTAAAAACGCGCGGCCGGGGTATCACGCACCTTGCAAGTATGAATATATCGATCATGAACTCAATCGAACTCACAGCTGACGTCTATGGAATATATACTTCGAAGTGTATATATGTTACAGGACATACACGATCTAGATACTCTACTCACATGCTCCCTCATATCCCTCAGCGCAGTACTCTTGAACATCGTTACCCCCAACACAAGCTTCGTGCCTGTAGCACTCCAAAATGTCGGTGCTCCAGCTGGCCACGCGATAGTACCCCTCCTCGAGGGTAAGCGTATAGACCGTCGTGCCGCTTTCAACGCCGATGGCGCCTGTGGGAAGCTCTTTGCAGAAGGGCAGTCGCCATTCGTCGAACCAGACACCATCAGGGGTGCTGTCTGGCTCGGTGGAACACCCTTTGCACATTATATGGAAGGTAGGAACTCCCTGCTTGTGTTGCAGTTGGGTTGACAAGCAACGGCGAATGTTGCGGGGTAAGAACTGATACTTCTTAAATTGGAGATTAACTGTGTTCGGAATTGTTTTTGGGAATCGGGATGTCGACAGCATCGTCGAAGTATTATGCCGACGCCTTATACGATAGCGGTAGGTAGTACGTTTCGGATACAATGGTATTTGAATGCCGGTGCTCCTTAACCCTTTATCGTCGGGAATTCGTTTGTTTTTGCAATACAAATCGTTGTATAGTTAGGCCATGGGAGTGTTGGTCGTGTTTAGGGCCAGGTTTGGAGGTCCTCAAGTGAGGAGCATCGTATGCAAGTTGCTCCACCCCTACCGTCCTAACTGTCTACTGTCAGGTGTGGAAGATGGAAGGGTATTTATTTGCCATTGGAAGATCGATACGCCATCCGGCTCATTGGCCTGGGTCAGTGGAGCATCCTTTGATGATTGCACACCGTGTCCAAATCAGAAGCACCGATGATGATTGACAACGCTTGCGCTGTCTGGGTAGACCCAGAACGAAAAACAAAGACAAATGTGCTCGCAAGCGGGAGAAAATGGTGATCATTCCGAGCACCTTTCCTGGTACTTTACCGAACGCGGATATTTAGAGGGAAACGTCGACACCGCGATGTGACCCTGAAGCATAACTACGCGTACAGCCCATATACAGTTTCTACAACGTACAGCTACTGCAACTACTTCGCGGGTTACGTATTCCACGTTCGCCCATCGGCTTTCAAAATCCATCGCAGCGCCTTTGTCACCGAGCCCTTCAACTTCTCGTCGTTATCACTTAGCCCTTCACCTTCTCGTCGACTGCCGAGACTGGGGCTTCCAGCAGATCAAGACGCGAATAAATGACCTCCGACGACACAACTCACGCGTGCTAATATAGACGTAGCACGTTTGTTTGGGGTATTTCTGTTTGTGAATGACGGGGTTCCTTAACCCAAATCGTTGGAAAATTGTTATTGTTTCGCACTAACTACCAGATATATATGTTGTTTGCTTGGTCCACCTCGGCCATGGATTTGTTCATCTGGTTGCCCTTTTAGTCTGCTCGAAATACGAGGTTTTTGGGGTTGCACTTTCAGTTTCTTCAAAATCATTTGTTTGGTGAGGTTGTACAGTAACACTCCTCCTCAAGTAATGAACATCCTCAGATAATACATGTTCGTCGGGTTGAGCGAAAAAATGTCTTGGAGGTCGTGTTTCTGAATGGCGGGGCTCCTTAACCCGAAACCGTGGCAATGTCGTTACTTGTTTGCGACATGTTGTTGTTTGTGTTTCTGGGCGATGCGTTTGTTCACCGAGTTGCTCCATCAGTTTACAGTACTCTAAAGTTGTCTCTGGGGGAGGTGCAGAGCTCTTCAAGTGAGGAGTCACATACACAATATACATAACAATGCTCTTACACCTGCTGCAGCACACTCTAAAAGCTCTTCCGTGTCAACTGCAATATATATATTCAGAATGTTGTCAACACTCACATAAATGTATTCGTCACCTCCATACTCGCCCAGCGGGCAGTACAGAGCATTCCAATTAAAGGTCACGTCGGCGAACTCGATAATCGACGACGCGCTAACGCTTGCTATAGCCAAGCCCTCTTCGCCTGCCTTGTTGCTGTCGAGATCCGAGTGGACAAGTTTAAGACGCCCAGCAAGGTAGATGGCCCCGCCCGACGCAACTGGAACGTTTAAGATACAATTTCCGACAACAAGGTGTTTGGGAAGAGCTGCGATGTAAGCGTACTGTTAACCTCAAAATTATCCATCCAATTCCGATGATTTGACAAGTTGAACACTTACAGCGACGCGTGCGATGATAGAGGTATTAATACTAGTAATACTACTATTAGTATACCACACTTTTAGGGCATTTGTGTTTCTGAATGACGGAGCTCCTTAACCCAAAATCGTCGAATGACACTATTATTGTGTTGCAATATTATTACGGGGACCATAGTAAACAGGACCAAATGTTGCTAGTAAAAGTAGGTACATGTATAGGCTTTTGTATATACCGTAGGTCTTGTAAGTGATTCTCGGTTTGAAATAGTTTTCTTTGGTATACCTACAGTAGTAGGAAATGGCTTTGTTTATCGGGCTGCACTTTCAAATAATATTACTCAAAACACGTTTGGGTAGAGATAAACAGTAAGATCAAGTGAAGAGCCTCTCTAAACACATCTAACGTACTATTAGTACTATTAGTACTGTTAGTACTATTAGACGCATTCTAAGATAGAGGTAGCATTGTTTGGCGTTTTTATTTTCTGGATGGCGGGGCTCCTTAACCAAAAATCGTCGGAGTGTCATTCTATTTTTGCAGCATGCTTTTTTTGCATAGATGGACCACCGGTTTGTTCATCTGATTGCACTTTCAGTTTGCTTAAAATCAGTTTTTCGGTGAGGTATAGAGCTCCTCAAGTGAGGAGCTTCAGAAACAAAATGGTGAACCTCTATCGTAGAATGTGTCATTAGTGGCATGTGCCCATAGAACTTCGGTATACACAACTTAAGGACAACGTTAGGAGTTGTTTATGTAGCCTAACGAAAGGGCGCCTATTTACCTGCATAGTTGTCGTCGAAAGTAGACCACCCCACCACGTCAAGCCCGACATCACCGTACAGGTACATCGCCCCTCCGTTAGTAGCGTGGTTGGCGCTAAAGCTGCAGTTCCTGTACATCCTCTCGCTGCCGCCGCATGTCGGGGAGGCCATGTAAACCGCCCCTCCACGGTCGGCGGTGTTTGACGAAAACGCCGCATAGCCTATGTCAACTCCAATCGGGTCCACCATCGAGATTGCCCCTCCATCGCCCGCTGCGGCATTACTCGTGAACTTTGTTATGCTCTCCTCTGCTGAACACAAAAGTGTGCTACCTCCAGCGGAATGTATTGCACCTGCGGTTGTTGTTCGCCGAACCGAAAGCAAAAACACATGCCAAGTTTAGTAAGCGGAGTACTTCCTGGCCCAAGCAGTTATCCTGGCTCCAGCAGGTATCCTGGCCCCAGCAGGTATCCTGGTCCTGGCTGGATTTCGTACGTATTCGAAGTGGACGTTTTCTGATGCATGCTACGATAGAGGTGCACACACATTTCTCTGGAGCTCCTCACTTGAGGAGCTCTATAACCCTAACCCTAACCCTCAAGAATAGGTTTGGGCAAACGTGAACGTGCTTCACGATGAACGGTTCCATGGCTTAGGTAAACAGCGAAACGTATGGGGGGGAAAAAACGAACGTACACCCTACGATTTTAAGTCCATGATCTCCGTCGTTCAGAAACTTTTTCAGCCACAACGTGCTATTAGTACCATTAGTACCTCTCCCTATCATTGTATGATAGCACGCGTTTTGTACCGTTACCCCTACAGTAGCGGAGGATTTTCCACCTACAGGTGTCGCGCACTGAACCCAGAGCAAGGGCATGATGCTAAGTACTGTATTGAATAGTAAGAAGCGGGAAAATTGACCTACCTACTATGCTGGAATCCTAGTCCGGGCTAAGTTCGTTCTTACCGTGGGTAGACGGCTCCTTAAGTGAGAGAGGCGTCAGAAAACAATGGGCGTACCTCTTCTACCGTACGAAACATGTCTCCATTGTAGCATTCGTCGGGAAGGGAATTATGGTACGTCAACTTTACTTAGCATAATGGCGTCCTAATTCATTAGTCTTGTCGTGGTGAAAGCAGACAACGAGGTACAGTAGTACAAGACGCCTAAAAAAGTATTCGGAATGAGGAATTCTGCCAGGAATGAGTTTCGCGATCATCTGCTCAGTCAGGCCCTTCCTGTTTTCGTTCTCGAAACATGAGACCTTCTTCGGGCTACGACAGTAGTAGCTCACCTCCCGAATAAGCGGCTGAGTTGTTGGCGAACTCAGCGCTGCCGTCAATGACGACTCGAGAGTCATAGGCATACATAGCACCTGCGTCAAAACGAAACGAGGGCTGTACTTAGATTTTCCTTACGAACCCCAATTCGTAACATACATGCACCACCATCTCCACCAGCTGCAACGTATTCCTGACATCGCTAAAAACATAATTGTGAGGAAATGGAAACTTTGATGTGTTGTTACTGTAGTACTGCACCCCAACCGTTACGGTCTGTTACGCGTGCTACGATACAGGTAGGACTGTTTGGGCGGTTCGGACTCTTTCTTGGACTGTTTGGACTGTTTGGACTGTTTGGACTGTTCGGACTGTTTGGACTGTTTGGACTGTTTGGACTGTTTGGACTGTTTGGACTGTTTGGACTGTTTGGGCTGTTCGGACTGTTTGGGCTGTTTGGGCTGTTCGGACTGTTTGGACTGTTCGGACTGTTCGGACTGTTTGGACTGTTTGGACTGTTTCGTTAAATCCTTTTGTGAACGGCGGAGCCCTTCAAACAGTCTAATTACATTAAGTCACCCAAGTCGCCGGAAGGTAATTCTTGTTCTTCAATATAATAAACTAATAAACTATTTTTATGCCCAGGCCATCAGTCGGTTTATCAACATGCACTTTCAGTTTCGTGAAAAACTATTAATAGTGTTTGTGTTTGGGTGAGGTATAGATGAGGAGCCTCATAAAACAAAAAGTGTTACTAATATTAAATGCACACTGCAGTACCGTAGCATGCGTCTCTTATATTGACGATTAACGATTAACGATTAACGATTGACGATTAACGATTGACGATTAATGATTAACGATTCACGAGTATGTAGCTACTGTATATAGCTACTGTATGTGTAGCTCGCACACGTTCATGCCGAGGGACGTGCAGAGGTTGCTAGAGAGTGAACTTGTGACTACAGCTGGTGCCAAGCATATGGGGGGCCGCTAGTACGATGCACGTGTCTTATCGGTTTTTAGGCGCTTGACAATATTGGTGGTCATTGGGGCCATAGATTGGTGACCGTCGCAGTTAGTACACGCTTGCTTGAAAGCTTGAATATTACCTCGGACGTCTTTTAGTTGTTAGCAAAAACGGTTTCTAAACATTGGGGCTTCTTAACTCGAAAATGGAAACATATAATTCTTGTTGTTCAATATGAGTGTTGTTTACACCTACGTGGGACATGGGTTTGATGGTCGGGCAGCACTTTCAGTTTACTCAAAATAAGTTGCACGGTGAGGTATACAGTAACACTCCTCCAGTAAGGGAGCCTCATAAAATTGTTGACCCACTCCTACGAGTAGTGTCGTAGGAAGTGTCTGAACATGGGGAAATCGATTGATGACTATTGAGGCAAAATGGTTGATGACCATCGTCAAATCGGGCACGCCTGAAAGCTTGGATACTGCCTCCTCGAAAATGCCGCACAGATCGAAAGACATTTTAATCGTTATTTTCCCGCTTACCCCCGAAGTCGGCAGAGTTGTTGCTGAAGTATGACGCCCCGTCGATGTACACCTCTGAGCGGTTGGCAGAAACCGCACCTGCAAGAAGGTAGTGGGGGGCGTAAATACAATATCAAGCATCTAATCTTAGGGACCAAGGAGTAGCCTCTTTTTCACTATCGACGTTTGTCGCTAGGTCAATCACGCTCTTGGCCCACGACGATACTCAAAAACGTACCCAGCCTGGCTTGGTTGACGCAGCGAAATAGAAAATATCCATCTTAATAGCTACAGTTGCTGTAGATACGCGCACGCGTAGGCCTTAATCGCTAAGAAACAACGGTCCGAAACACGATCCCTTTAGGGTAGCCTTATTCGCGTATTCGATCTTATTCGATGAGATTGACGGGGCTCCCTTAATTAACCCTAAGAATTAGTCGGAATTTACGTTTCCGTTATGCACCTACAGTAGGTCATTGGGTTGTTTGCAAGAGGCATTTTTTGTTTCTTTCTCCAATCATGAGGTTTTGGGTGAAGTATGACGCGTGCTAAAGTACAGGTATTAATGGCACGTTTTGGCCTTTTGGCCTTTTGTTTTTCTGGATGACGGGGCTGCGTAACCAAAATTCGTCATAACGTTATTCTTGTTTGCAATGTGATTTTTTTAGTATACCCAGGCCATGGGTTTATTCATCGGGGTGCCTTTTCAGTATGATCTATTAATAAAACAGGCTTTGGGTGAGATACTAATAGCATACAGTAATACTCCTCAAGGGAAAATCCTCATAAAGCCAATGGTTTCACCTCAACCGCAGCAAGCGTCATCGTTGCAACTACATACATTGTACCGGTAGCGTAAAAGTATATTGCAATTATTTGTGCAAGAGTCATCCCACGGTAGGGGTTGCACGTTTTGGGGTCAGCAGCTCCTGATCGGTTAAGCTCCTGGATGGAGTGAGGAACTACCGGTTGGTATGATAATTGCACGAGGGCGTTGGTTTTCGGACTAGCGGATGGAAATGTTGATCGGGTTGCGCGAGCGAAAACCTTGGAAGTCATGTTTCGGGTGAGATACTGAGCTCCTCATGTCAGGAGCTCAGAAAAGTATTGCTGCACCCCTATATAGTATCTATACCGACTCGCGATCCGACAATGTGCGACATGAGTTTGAACGTCGATCACGCGTAAACATGTCCAAAACGCAGACACGTGCCACGCCAGAGGAAGCATAGTAATAGCACTACTTTTAGGCTCAAACCTGTTCTGAATCACAGGTCCATCCAGAACCATGCTTCCGACCCCGTTTTTGTTGCAGTAATTAAAAATCGACATTGGACATTGTATATTCGCGATCGCGACAACAAGACAAACGGACGCTGAGATTTTGAAAGAAATTCATAATTCCACACTATTAATAATAAAACAAGTAATTACCAGGTATTCTGTAATTATGCAAAAACGACAAAACAAACTCGAGGACAGGCCAAAAAACGCCGGACAAAGGCAATTCTGGACAAACACTTCGTTGGGGATCTCCCGAAGTATCTATCCGTTTGAAAAATAAAGATCTACCCGTGGTAGGCACCGACGAGAGGAATCGTTTGCCGGCCTTATGACAAAATCGTAACGTTGGTTTGCCCATTCCTGGGCGAACAAAATGAGCGTCCGTATCCTGTTTTTTGCCGATATTTCCGTCAATAAACATAACCATTAAAAACATATGAAGAAGCCCCAGCGAACGCACGCCCGAGTCCTATCCCGAACCGTCGTTGCATCTGTCCTCTGAAAAGTGTGTCCCCAAAATCTGGGCTAATAAACATGCTTAGTTTTTGCAGCATAAAGAGCGAAGGAACACTAAAAAAGAAAACGCTCGGCAGAAAGCTGCGCCTTGGAACTGCCATTATTGTAACAGTGCTTTCAGATTTCTAACATCTCAACATCACCGCGTCCCAAAGCTCAACGAGTTCACACATAGACCACCACAACTACCACCTGGGAGAGCGT
>JBBMKB010125055.1:3870-20006 GCA_037833945.1 Alaria marginata
AGTCCCGTCATTCACAACAACAAAAAATGCCAAAAAGTGCTACCGAGGAGCTCTCTATACTTCACCCAAAAAACGATCATGAGTAAATGAAAAGTGCAACCCGATGAACAAACCTACGGCCCAAGGTATACCAAAGACCATGTTAACTGTTGCAAAAAAAAGAAATGATATTCCGACGATTTTGGGCTAAGGAGTCCCGTCATTCAGAAAAAAAACAAAATGCCAAAAATAAAAGGTACTATTATACTACTAATGGTATACCTGGTACCTCTATAATTGTAGCACGCTTCTTCACCCAAAATTGCCGGACCGTCATTCGTTCGTGTTTTGCAATCTGGTTTTTGTCTTATACCGAGGCCATGGGGTTGTTTACCGAATCGCACTTTCAACTTTTCTGCTCAAAGACCCTTTTCGGGCGAGGTATTACCTCGCACACAGCAAAGAAAAGAAGGCTTTAAAAGTAGTGCATCTCTCTATATATATTGTGTGATATCGTGTGTGTGGATGAAAGTGGGTGTATGTAGGCGTCTGAGCCCTAGAGCGGTACGGGGTTGGGGTGCCCGCGTCGCACGATCCGCACAAACCGAGCGCACCGCTCACGTGATGAGCATGTTGCTCGCTTTTGACACCCTTTGAGATGCAACAAACCAAAATGTCAACCCTGTCAATCCCTCCACTATCTTTCGAGCGACAAAGCTGTCTTGAAGCTAACATGTATGTGTGATGTTCCGCTGACCGTAGAATAACGAACAGCCGCAGATCGAAGAGCAAAGACGAGAATACGTATTTTTAGACACCGTAGAGCATATATAGTTAGTCTACGTCCCCCCGATGTGACACACAGTCACCTTTCGCTGCCTAGAAACTCTCGTGATTTTGAACGTTGATCCTACACTGTACACTGTAGAGCAGATTCGACGCACTCCGCGGTAGAGGTGCAGCATGTAGTTTTTGAAGCTCGTCACTCAAGGAGCTCTACGCCTCACCGGAAAACTGATTTTGAGCAAACTGAAAGTGCAATCCGATGAACAAACCCGTGGCCCATCTATACAAAAAATAAGATTGTAAAAAAAGAATGACATTCCGACGATTGTGGGTTAAGGAGCTACGTCATCCAGAAAGTAAAAACGTCAATAATAGTGCTACCTCTATCGTAGACCGCGCCATTCGGCAGTCCTAAATAACTTTGAAGGATGAAAGAGTGATCCCACGGTAGGGGTTAGGGGTTGCACTTTTTGCGGTCAAACGTTTCTAGCCGATTGAGCTCAAAAAGTCAGGAGCTACCAGTTGGTGTGATCTTTTTACGAGTGTTTTCATTTTAGGAGTAGTAGCGGATAGAAATGCTGATCAGGCTGCGCGAACGAAAATCTTGGAGGTCATGTTTCGGGTGAGATATTTAGCTCCTCATGTCAGGAACTCAGGAACTTATTGCTGCACCCTTACCGCGGGGGGACTCGAAAACAACCCGTCACACTAGTTTCGGGGCTACAGAGTAACCCACAACCACACAGATTTGTGTTGTTGTGTGATACGAGTACTTGGATACTGTCTACACATGTTTTTGACGTTCTCACATCGAACAGTCTGCCGCAGTATTATTTCATAGACAACAGCGTACGGTGCGTATACCATCACGTAGTTCGCCCGTCCGTCGTTGAGCTACCACACGAATGACGCCCTCTCCCTCTTTTTAATCGCCGCAGTGTTGGCTCGGAGGGATATTGATCAGCATCGCTCGCATTACTCCGCGGTCGTCGGTTTGTTGTGGAGTACCTGGTATATATGCCACACCAGGTACCTTGTGCCCTTTCGTGTCATTGTTGCGTCTTGTCTCCAGAACCGTTACACGGTACGGCACTATTAATAACATCAATTTGTGGAGCTATATACTATTAGTAACTCACTATACTATTAGTAACTCACTATACTATTAGTAAGTCACTATACTAATAGTAACTCACTATACTATTAGTAAGTCACTATACTATCAGTAACTCACCATACTATTAGTAAGTCACTATACTATTAGTAAGTCACTATACTATTAGTGAGTCACTATACTATTAGTAAGTATCTATACTATTTGTAAGTCATTAGACACATTCTACGTCAGAGGTTTCACTTTTTTGTTTCTGGAGCTCCCCAGTTGAGGAGCTCTATGCCCTCACCGAAAAATTGATTTTAAGTAAACTGAAAGTTCAATCCGATTACCACACCCGGGGCCCATCTATACAAAAAAAACATATTGCAAACATGGAATGACATTCCGAGTCATCCCACGGTAGGGGTTGCACTTTTGGGGGCCAAACGTTCCTGGCGGGTTGAGCTCCTGAACTGAAGAACTACCGGTTAGTATGACCATTTTACGAGTGTTTTTGTTTTAGGACCAGCGGATATAAGTGTTGATCGGGTTGCGCGAGAGCGAAAGTCTTGGAAGTCAATCATGTTTCGGTTGAGATATTCAGCTCCTCATGTCAGGAGCTCAGAAACTTATTGCTGCACCCCTACCGTGGGATGACTCTTCCGACGATTTTGGGTTAAGGAGCCGCGTCATCTCTAGAAAATAAAAACGCAAAAAAGTGCTATACTAATAGTAAGTAATACCACTGTCGTAGAACGCGTCATTAGTAAGTCATTGATTGGTACGTCATTGGACGCGTTCTATACTCATAGTACTAATAGTATAGCACTTTTTGTTTGAAACGTTTTCTGAAGGACGGGGCTCCTAACCTATTAACCCAAAATCGACGGATTTTCTTTCTCCTTCTGAGCCATCCCACGGTAGGGGTTGCACTTTTTGGGGTCAAACGTTCCGGCCAGCCGGTCGAGCTCCTGACGGGAGGGACTACCGGTGGATATGATCACTTTACTAACGATTTTCACCGAGTATCACATTGATTGGTTGTTGGAACCAACAATATATCGCAACTTAACTTTCCAGAACTACCTGCATTGTTTGGTGAAGAAAGAAGAGGGCACTACTTCTGTACCTCCTGTTGTCAGCGCATGCTTACTCTTATTTTGTTACGGTCTGTTCTTGTCGGTACACTGTGAAATTGCACAGGTGACACTGAGACGGAGCAGTATTTGCAGGTGGAGGGGTATGACTTCCACGACCACCCCAAGTTCACCATGCGGTGGAGGTACGATAATAAGGGTCTTGTCTGGATTTGTCGTTGGCTATAGTGCTAGGGTCGACAAAGGAGGGATTAGACGGGAACTCATGCGAGCGTTATCTATTTACTGTAGTGATATAGTGTTTACTATCACACCGTACCACGGATGTACTTCGTATGTGTTCAACAGCAATAATAGCTTGCGGCTGCAGATGGAGGGCCTTGGCTTCTACTACTTTCCTAAGTTAACCCAAGCGTTGGAGGTATGCCGATGTGGTAGGGACGAAGTGTTCGCTAGGCTATGATCGAGAGAGATATTATGTATCAATAGTGGAAATTGCAATGACGGTGTGATCATGTTAGGCCTCATGATAGCAACGGGTGTTACGGTTATGGTAGGGACGGTGTGATTACATAGTAGGGACGGTGTGAGATGGAAGTATGCTCATGATACGGACAGTGTGTGTTATGATCACGGCAAATACGGTGTATTGAGGCGATATGATAAGGGTAGAGACGGGGTCATAAGGATATTATATAGACGGTCTTATGCTGATAGAGGACGCGTTCTACGATGGAGGTAGCACGTTTTGGCGTTTTTATTTTCTAGAGGACGGGGCCCCTTGCCCCAAAATCGTCGGAATGTCATAATATTTTGGCAATATGCCTTTTTTCCGTAGATGGGCCACGGGTTTGCTCATCGGGTTGCGCTTTCAGTTTTATCAAACATCAGTTTTGGGGTGAGGTATAGAGCTCCTCTCGGGGGGACCCTCAGAAGGCAAATACTAATGGTGTTATTATACTCTTGTAGGATGCGTCAGAGCCGGTGTTAACTGTTAACTGTTAACTGTTATGGAAATTGTAAGGGCGATGTTTTGGTCATGATAGGCGCGGCGTGATCGTCATAGAGACCGTGTAATCACGATCTGGCGGGCGTGATCATGATAAGGACCACGGTATAATTGTTATCACAGGGACATTTTGGTTACGACAAGGACGGTGTGGTCATCGTAGAGAAGGTGTTGGTCATGCCGGAGAAGATGCTATCATAGGGTCATCATGTTAAACGGTGTGATCATGATGTTGGCATTGACATTGTTGTCATCTTGACAGAAACATTGTGACGAAGATATGATGTGTATCGCCGGACAGCAAATTACACCAAAAGCTAACAACATTAGTCATGATGAATACCTGCTTTTGACCTCGTCTCCGCACTGCAGGCAGACGACAGGGCCCTGTGGAGCGGAGGAGGACGACCTGTTGTCGTGGGAAGTATCTTACGATGGCTCCACTGACGAATCCGAAGACGATCCGCCCACCGCGGGCGACGACGGCAGGTGACTACCAGTAAAGCTACAGTAGGTCGGTACGTATTTGGTCGCCTGTTGGTAGCTACAGTTTAGCTTGTTGGCGGCATCATTTCGTGCGTGCACGAACAACGGCCTTTGCAGCTTCTACTCGTAAGAAGGCTGTGTGTCTACGCGAGGAATCGAAAAAGGGGGGATGGAGGGAGAGGGGAACATGTCCTATGCATATTCCGTGCGCGGGACGATTATTAGTCGTCCCGTTGACCCTGGTACTAGCAGGGGAGTCACCGACCTATATCCTTCATGAGGACAAACACACCCCGTGAGCACGTGCGGTCGATGTATCACACAGCCTGCAAAGTGAGTTTCGATGAAATCTTCGATCTCACAGCTGAACTGCCATTTTTTATTTATTGTTTCTGATGTATACCCTGGTATACAGAACGAGTAAAGGTGCCCCCCTACCGTAGCCCTGGTTCTACGCTACTTCCAAGTGGTTTTCCTCCCAAAACGTGGGTGCCGTTTTGAAGATGTTACGAGTACAACGTAATGACGCGCATACGTGATGGACTTTGATGGCTGCCCAGTCAATGTGGTATGCCGATCACAGGTCAATAAATCCCCAGTCACGGGTACTTGGCATAAACGGTAACACTGCCAGCTGGAAACACCGGCCGGTTGAGTCGGAACCACAAATTCAGTAGTCACGTACCATTGGACTCGTTTATGTGTTGTATTGTGCTACGATTTACGCGTATGCATACTGTGCTGCATTTTATTCTAAGACATTTGTTTTGTTTCTGGTCATGCAAAAAAGCTCGGGGATCTTCGGCTACAACGTGCGTTTTTAACATTTCCTAATAATATCCTTAACGAAACTTTCGGATATCCTTCGACGCCTGCCGCGCACATTCTAACGTTGTTCCGAACCGTTGTTTGCGCTTTTTTGTTTTGCGTCGTCGCACCATACACCGCTGGTATCGTTGTGCAGGGTGCAGCTAAACCTGTTCGTGTGCTGCCCCTTCGGCGAGTACGAGATCGACCTCGACGTCGAGAGCTTCAGCGACGAAGGCTCAACATTGGATCAACGCACTTCGTGGGAGATCGAGAACGGTCCCGACGAGGTACTTAGCGTCAATCGTGATGCAGTATAGACAGTAGTACAGGACACCCCCAATCAGTAGAGCTGTGCGTTGGTACGACTTAAGTCACCAACTAGTTATTAGTTGGACTAATAGTTAGTCGTTTCCTGAAGGTGCCCACTATCCGCCTTATTGGGTTCCCATACTTGGAGGAAGGCTGTTTAACGCGGGATGCACTTTTTCTTTTATTGGGGCGGGCCACCCTGGCTGGTGGGAGCTAATTTGGCTCGCTTCGCTCGCCCGACTTAAGTCGGTAAGTCGGCTGGCCGTCAGCTGGTTTCGCCAGCCGACTTGCCGACTAAAGCCAGTTAGTTGGCTGACGGCACCTTCCGATTATATATTAGTCGTCAAATCCTGCCGATTCACAGCCCTACCAATCAGTCTGCTGTATCTCACGTATAATTTTCGAGTACGTATCGAGTGGGCGATCTCGCGAGTGTGGCTCTTGACTCGGTGCAAAATAGAGGCTCATAAAAAACGTGACCCAACCATATACCACAGCCTTGGTTCCCTATATAACCGACTGCAAACGAAACCATTTTGAAGCTCATATGATGCACCTCACTCTGTCTCTTTCCCGCGCCCGCGTTCCCCCCCCCCCACACATGCTATTTTATTTTCGCAGTACCACATCTGGGACACCGTGAACACCAACCTCCAGAGCGAAGAAGAGTACAGTCCCACCGTACCCGGCCAATACACGTGGCCTCTAGCAGATGCCACTGGCTACTACAAGACTATCTACGCGGGACCCCTACCCCCGCTAGAGTGCGATTCCAGCGTTCCCTCTGGGACTGAGTACCAGGGGTGCTTTGTTGACGACAGAAAGGATCGCCTGCTGGACTCCGACAAGCTCGTGCTCACGGAGCAGGGGCCGGACGGCATGACGGGGGAGGCGAGAGTGCTTGCGGTTTTTGGGAGATGATGGGGATGTGGTTTGCTTTGGAGTGTTTCTTGTGTTTGTGTTTGTGTTTGTGTTTGTGTTTGTGTTTGTGTTTGTGTTTGTGTTTGTGTTTGTGTTTGTGTTTGTGGTTGTGGTTGTGGTTGTGTTTGTGCTTGTGTTTGTGTATGCATTTGGGGTTGTGTTCGTGATTTCTTATCTTTTTTCGTTTTGTCTTGTTTTGTGAAGTCTTGTCATGTCTTGTCTTGTTTTGTGTCTTGTCTTGTCTTGTCATATCATGTCATATGACGTCACGTCACGTCATATCATGTCATATTGTGACGTCATGTCGCGTCATGTCATATCATGTCTTACCTCGTCCTGCCTTGATCTGACTTGTGATATGCCGTGTTGTGTCGAACTTTTATTGCATAACAAGTTAATGCCATCTGGAAACACATTTCCCCCCTGTCGATGCCCCTCCACACCCATGTATTTCCAAACCTGCACCCGCAGATCTGCTCCGCGTACTGCGCCGACTACGAGTATTTCGGACTGGAGTTCGGGAGCGAGGTAAGTCGAGTCCATCAACCCGAATGCCCGAGTTTGCTTACCCTACACCCACCACTTACCTTGCAAAGCGACCCTCACAATTGGCGCTACAACGGAAACTATGCATAGACTAACCCTCCCCCCCCCCGAGGATCTATGGCCTTATGTCTACGGCTACGAAAAAAATGAGTACACCCCCCCCACCCCCAACGTTAATGCTCTTTCCCCATGCACCTGTACGGACTGTCCCCTTTCCCCCCCCCCTGTTCCTCTCTATTTATTTTCCAGTGCTTCTGCGGAACCGACGAGGAATTCATGTTGGCCGTCTCCAGCGACCAGTGTGGCCTGACCTTCGAATCCCTCTGCACAGGAGACGCCACTACCGCTTGCGGTGGAAAAAACTCCATCAGCGTCTACAAGAGGGGGGAGATGGTGGCTCCCACCCCTAGTCCTATTAGCCCTACTCCGGCACCGATGGTTGTTGAGGCTCCGATGGCGGTGCCCACGCCCAGCGCGAGCGGGTATGTGTTGGCCGGGTGTTACGCGGACTCGAAGTCGAACCGGATCATGGAGAACAAGATGGTGGAGAGCGAGATGTCCGCGGAGGTATGGTGGTGTGTACAGGGAAGGGTATTAAAGTCTCACAGTAAAAACTTGTGTTTTCTTCGTACTCTATGGGGGGGTGTGGGGATAGAGAGGACCGATGATACGCCGGCGTGGGGGGAGGGGGTGTACTCATTTCATTCATAGCCGTAGTCTTGAGACCATAGACCCTCGCATCCCTACGATGCCGGGACGGAGCACGTCGGATTTTCACCGATCAGGCAGACATCGCGTGCACCAAGCGCGAAGCGCCGTGAGGTGTTCGACCAGTCGCATGGAGGGTGAGCTGCATCCTACTAAGAACCACTTGTACGGCGGACTTCCGCACCTTGTGCGTACCTTCTTGCATCTGGATGACAGATACGAATTAATGTGTTTGTTTTTTGGTGTGGCCACTTCCAGATACACCAATTGGAATACTATGCAACTGCCTCATGCATAATATGCACACTACGTGATATCACCCCCCTTGCGCGGAGTTAGGGTTCTCCACTCCGCACAACATAATCAAACTCGACCACCAACTCGGTTACCGCTAAAACATAAAAACGAGAAAATAAAAACCTTGGTGGTCCAGCTCACGTAGTGAGAGGCGTGTTTTACAGCGTGGTTGCCAACCGACGCCAACTCCAGCAGGGGAAAAGGTACGGCAGGGGGGCCACTTTAAAGATAAGGGCTACCCTTCCTTGTGCATGTTTACCGGTCTTAACGCTGTCATTGTGGTTTTCGGCCTCGGGACATGCGCCGACGCCAAGAGATAGATTGCTGCGTCTTTGGCCAACAAAATATTTTTACTTGCGTTCTTGAGCGAGGTATTAACTCCATTGTTTTTTCTGAGGCTTCTCACGTTGAGGAGTGTTACTCTATACCTGCCCGATCAACAGTACCATGGCCTAGGTATGCGACGAACAATATCGTCAAAAAATACTGAACTTCCGACGAGTTCGCTCCCCGCCTTTCAGAAAACGAAGTGCCAAAAATTGCAACCTCTACCGTATCACGCGTCTAAGAGCCCATCGCTTGAGCTGCCTATGTTGTTAAGCAGGGAAAATAAGGGTAAGTGCACCCCCACTATCACAGCCTTGTTCAGGTTTGGCAAGGGAGGCTGGGTGGTCAATCTTACTACAGTAAATACTCGTCGTGTATGTTGGGTTGGTTCGAAGGCGAACTGGACGAGTGGATGGAAAACAGGATGTGGTCGTGTAAGTGCGGGTGATGTCCGCGGCCGGTACACGCAAGACTGTGTAAACCGATCTGGAAGTAAACATAAAACTAATGCATACCATGTCTGAGAAGCGGATGTTTCCGGAAGTACGTATACGGTGGGTGAAAAGGCTCTGGAAGTGAAGTGGAATGTTATAGGTCGTCGTAGGGTTCTATATATAGAGCAGTACCTCAGCGAAATCCTCCTCTACTCGGCCGTCCGTCTCTCTCAAAAACTAAACAAAATCGCCATTACCCATGAACCTGACACGCAAAAGTATGGAGGGAAAATCTGCGTCACTACATTGTTGTCCGTACCTTGCTAACCGCCCGCTCTTGTTACCTGTCGATTGTGCTGTACCGTAACAGATCTGCTTCGGGCTGTGCAACGACGGTATCAACACGCACTTCGGCACCCAATACTCCACCGAGGTACGAGATGCCACCTTGCCCAACTCTTGTTTTGGTTTGCGTCGGTTTGTTTTGGCTGTTTCGTTTTCGTTTTCGTTTTTGTTCGTTGTCGGGTGAATCGCTTTTGTCGGGACGCGTTCCACGAACGGCGCCGAGCGAACCTCGGACGAGTGAGTGTGACCTCTTGTACTTGTTGTGCGCGGTGACCAGAAGAAGCTTAAAATCCTGCCGCTGCCAGCATCCTGCTACAAGCTGCAAACAAAAATATAAACACGTTGTTCCCCTCTTTTTGTGTACATCCCAACCGCTCTACAACAACAATATAAACACGTTACTAACCTCCTTTTGTGTAAATCCCAACCGCTCTATAAAACCCTACCGATAATAAACAGTGCTGGTGCGCGGTGGATGCCGACCTCACCACGAACGGCGACGAGCTAGCGTCGACCGAGTGCGACTACCTGTGCGCGGGTGCGACGAGCGGCGAGTACTGCGGCGGCAACAACAAGATCACCGCCTACGAGATCGAGGCCGACGAAGGAGGCCCGGAGTACATCGGCTGCTACGAGGACACAAGAGTTCGGGCGATGGACGGGGAGGAGATGTATGTTGAGTCCACCACAATGACGAACGAGGTGAGTGAGTGGTTTGGGGTTGGGTGGTGAGGGTTTCATGCTTTTGTGGAGGCGTGTTTTGGTTGTTGTTGTTTTTGTGGTCGACTAGATGTTGGCGGTGAGTTCATTTAAGAACGTCAGAGGTATCCCTCTGGAGTGGAATGTTACCCCTGGAAACTTATGTGCTTTGGGTCGAAGCTTTCGTTTGTGTGGAGGCGTTTGTTTAGTGAGAGGAGTGAGCGGGACACTGAACTGGAGCATTTCTCGAGCCTCTCGCTCTGGTGCCTGTCCGCCCTGCGTCGTCCGGGAAAAAGCGCGATCATTAGGCTGCGGCTGCACAGTGCGCTGAAAGGGAAAGCGCACGATTATTTGGCTGCGGCAAGCGGCGCCCATTTCCTATGCGCTGAATGGAAACACGCACTACGTGTACATCTCGCTGATGTACAACGTGCGCCCCCTTTCCGTAAGCCCTGCACCCCTTCCCGAACTACTGTATGTAAGCCTTTGCCCTTGGCCTATCCTATCCGTGAAATCCGCTTGTATTCTTCCCGCGTTTCCGAACATGCGCATTGAGTGGGACCCGCACCCCTTCCCTACCTAAGCCTTTACTTTTATTTTCCCTTGCCCTACCCGTTCGGTGAAAATGTGCATTGAGTGCCCTGCGCCCCTTCCCTACCTAAACCTTTATTTTTATTTTCCCTTGCCCTACCCGTTGCGTGGAATCTGCTTTGAACCCTCTTTCTACGTCCCCGAAGCTGTGCATTGGGTACTGCGCCGAGAAGGGACACGCCTACGCCGGGACTCAGTACGCAGAGGAGGTGGGACGAGACGTTAGAGATTCGGGTATCGCGTAAAAACCTTCGCACTTCCAGACAGATAGATCCCGATCTACTGTTGCAGATCATCTATACATCACTGAAGATCATCTACACATTATTGCAGATCATCTGTACATCACTGCATATCATCTATACATTATACTTGCCTGTGTGAGACGTCGGTTCGGGCATGGCGCGAAAACATCGACACACTAGAAGACAGGACAGACAAAGCACGATCTAGACATGCTGTAGATCATCTAGATCCTATATATTAGTCTTTTTGAGACGTCGTTTTGTGTAACGCGTAAAGCATGCTGCCACACACATCGGGCAGATCGGCCACGATCTAGATAATCTACTGTAGGTCCTGTATTGTCCGCTGTGAGACTTCGCTTTGGGGTGATGCGGAAACAGTCCACACGCCGTACAGGCGTACCACGATCCGGATCATCTAGATCTTAGATTTGCGGTTCTGCTACGTCGCTTCGGGTGGCGTGTAAAACGTTTGACACGTCAATAGATCAATCACGATGTAGATCATCTAGACCCTCGTAGCGTTGCCTTGATGAGAGACGCCGTTTTGGGCAGCGCGTAAACACATGCATACACCGAACAGATAGATCCGGATCATGACAATCTACAGCAGCAGTACTGTAGATCTAAAGGCTTCGGCTAAATCTCCATTGGAATTGGTGTACCCTACCTCACATACATGCGAACTCCAGACTTGCCCAAACTAGGGCTTGATCATTTTTTGTCCTGATATATCATGCCTTTTTACCCTTTTGACAATGGTTTGCTGAAGTATAATGGCGGTCATAAGGGAGTTAGACTGTGTGCATAGGTTTCCTTTTGTATCCATCAGTGGTTTTCTTCTTTCGGGAATGATTTGAGTGATCAACGTTGAAGATCATGCTGCACATTGTCGGAGGGCAAGCATCATAATAATAATGGCAGTCGAGTCATCCCACGGTAGGGATGCAGCAATAAGTTCCTGCGCTCCTGACATGAGGAGCTCAATATCTCACCCGAAACAGGACTTCCAAGATTTTCATTCGCGCAACCCCACCAACATGTCTATCCGCTAGTCCTAAAACAATGCACTCACAAAATGATCTTATCAACCGGTAGTTCCTCACTTCAGCAGCTCAACCGGTCAGGAACGTTTGACCCCAAAAAGTGCAACCCCTACCGTGGGATGACTCAGTCATTCAATACCCCACCCCCCTTTTTTTTGGACGCGTTTTTTTGTAATTGTTCCTTGCAGTGCTGGTGCGGTGACGCCGGCTACGACGTCTACGGTCAGATCTCCGACTCCCTCTGCTCCTACGCCTGCACTGGTGATGAAACCCAAGAGTGTGGTGGCCGGTTTGCCCTCAGCGTCTACTCCACATCCTGATCTGATCTTGACTTCATGGCATCTCGAATGATTGATTGATTGATTGATTGATTGATTGCTTGATTGCTTGATGGATTGATTGATTGACTGATTGCTGATTAATTGATTGATTGATTGATTGTTGGTTGGTTGGTTGGTTGGTTGATTAATTGGTTGATTGAGTTGTTGGTTGATTGGTTGATTGGCTGATTAAATGATTGATTGATTGATTGATTGATTGATTGATTGATTGATTGATTGATTGATTGATTGATTGATTGATGGATTGATTGATTGATTGATTGATTGATTGCCTGCCAGAATGCCCGATTTAACGCCATGTATCATACGAAGGTTAGACATAATTCGTAAGGCCTTTATGGTTTCTATAGTACGAGGCTACCCTGAAGTACTACTGGTGAAATGGCGCGGACGGAGTTCTGCGAATATATGTACTACCAAAGTAGTGATTGGTGTGATCTTATAGGGCTAGGCGTCATTTTTGATGTGTTTCCTAGCTGCTAGAATACTGAAAATGTATGAAATAGTGCCCTGTGCCAATCCCGAGCCATTTTTGGCATAGAGGTCAGTTTTGATGTTTTCCTGGGTGCTACTACAGTGGCACGAGTACGTTGGTTGAATGGCGTGTTTACCGCCTAGATGGGATGTTAGGTGTGGGTTTGGCGTCGTCAGCAGACACCTCGCCTCGCCGAACAACTGTTTTTTGGGCCAGATAACTCGAGTGTAAAATACCTGCCCATGTAAAATGAGAGCGCTACATATTTTAGATCCGATATTTTGCACTGGATGTTCTACTATTGTAATAATGGATGTCTCGCCTTGTATTTCGGGCGTCCCTGGGGATAGCGTCGTAGAGCGCTGGAGCACAGCAGGGGAGGCACACTGCCTTCTTGGATTTGCAACATATGAGCAAAGGCTTAAGATCTCCCTGTGTTGGTTTTTGTATAGGAGGCACCAAAGAGACAGGGATGGGGGCAACAGCCAGCTGTTGATAGCATCGCAGAGCACTTGCCTACTGCTGAAAGCCACGCACACTTGGATTTGGGAGCAGCATGTCAGACAAGGCGTCTTCAGATCTGCGTGTGTTGGGTTCGGCATAGGTTTCCCAAAAAAGAGGGGCAGCCGATCCGCCACTTCCTGCTGATTTGTTGATTGTCAATAAGGTCGATAGGTCGACCACGGGGTACCTGGGTGGCTTGATCTTGGGGCTAACGGTTTCACCTCTCGTAGTTGTAGGGGCTCGGGAGCCACCACCGATGCGTTGAACACAGGTCAGGTCGGATAATTGTTCGTAAAGTGCCAGTAGGTTATTGTAAGAAGCTTTGGAAGCGTGTTATGTCACCTTCCTTATGCCCCAAAGAAATGCACGTTTTTCAGCTTTTTCCTTCCCTCGCTGCTCTGTGCCCCACGACTGTCTGTAGCAACCTGTTATAATGTTATACCTGTCCTTGTGAAATGACTCTGCTAGGTTGTTGTTCGTATACTGAAGACGCGAGATTCGGGCGCGGTCGGTAGCTCCAGTCGTGCCCTGTGAATATGTTCGTCAATACGATGAAGCTTGACCGACCCGACTCCCTATTACGGGGGACCATAGTAAATAGGACCTACGGTACACACAAACACCTATATATTTAACTATTTTTACTAACAGTATTTGGTCCTACTTACTATGGTCCCCCGTAATAGCTAAAATAAAACAATGTCAAAACATGCTTTTATGGTTGAGCCCCGTCTGGTTAGAAAACACTTTTGTTTGCCAAACCGTTCTGTCATATACACCTCTATCTCAGCACGTGTTGATTCCTCGCACGAGGAGCTCCATACACCTCAGCGAAAGGCTCAAGCCGTGGGGGGTTTGCTTTGCCCTCGGCGTTCTTTGGGAAAAGCCGTGGTAACGGGTGAACCCAAAGGCTCAAGCCGTGGGGGGTTTGCTTTGCCCTCGGCGTTCTTTGGGAAAAGCCGTGGTAACGGGTGAACCCCTCGATACTTCCTCCGTTTTGTAACGCGTGTAGGATTCGTCAGCATGATTTCTCACCGCTCGTCGATTCTCATCATCGGTTTCCACCAACTCTTGACTCTCGCAACTTCAACAAGTGCAGAGCAACTTCAACACTGGCGGAAGAGGCTTGGAAGAAAACCTGATGCCATAACGTAGGACACCCCACACAGCGCGTACGTGCTATGGGCGGGTAAGAGGGCCGAGAAAATAATGAAATACCGCGTGCAACCTCGGCGAGGCGGCTGACCCAAGATGTCACACATTCGCGCAAAATTCCACTCCTCGAAGTTTTCACTCGTCTCAGGACGGTATCCCAGCGGCATACACGATCAACTTAGTCCTACCTACTCTAAACCTTTTCCCTTGCATAGGACAGTAGTGGACGCGTTCTACGATAAAGCTTGCATTTTTTGGCGTTTTTATTTTCTGGATGACGGGGCTCCCTCACCCAAATTCGTCGGAACGTCAATCTATTTGTTTTTGCAGTATGCTTTTTTTGTATAGATGGGCCACGGGTTTGTTCATCGGAATGCACGTTCAGTTTGCTCAAAAACAGTTTTTCGGTGAGGGTATAGACTAGAGCTCAAGTGAGGAGCTTCAGAAACAATGGTTGGTGAATCTCTATTATCATGGAATGCGTCAATAACTTGTTGTTGCGGCAATGTCATCAAACGCTTCATCTGGCTCAAAGCTTTTCCTCGTATCAGACAGCGTACTCTCTTGCGGCGTAAGATCGGGCGGATCACGGGTCAAAGTCGCCTCTCGTATCTAGGGAAGTATCCTTACGTGGCGTGATCAAACCAGCCAAAGCGCACGGTATTGGCAAGCCGCGGGCTTCAGCCATGCAATCCCGGGATACAGTACAGGACACCTAATAAGAAACAGGCTAGTAAGAAACGCAGGCTGAGATTTGCAGGAAAATATGAAATTCGGGAGTCTTTATGCTGAAGTTAGTGTGGAATACCCCCCCTGCTAAATAAGAAACTCAGCCTGGGTCGATGTTTCTATTTCTTACTAGGTGTCCTGTACTGTATCTCAACCCCGTCCAAATTGTCCCGCTGAATCCCGCTGTCCCGTCTAATCCCGTGATGGCTCAACCCGGCCCTGTACCGTACCGTGTTTAAACTACCCCTTCCTATCCCGCCACGGGGAATCCCGGGATGGCTCGATCCCGCGGGATCCCGTCCCAAAACCAAATATCGGTCCCGAAAAAAGCCCTTGGGGTAGCTTTTCCCCCCTCGTAGCCCCATGTCTGCAAGCCGTGGGGTAGACACGGCGAACCATATCGCACGTTTGGAATAGGTCATGATTTTTTTAGTTTAACCCCTCGTGATGGGGCATGCTATTCCAATCAGTATAATAGTATAACACCATTGGTATTTGCCTTCTGAGCCCCCCCACTTGAGGTGTGTATCACTGTATACCTCACCCAAAAACTCGTTCTGAGTAGATCGAAGCAGCAACCCGTTGAACGAACCCTTATAGCTTAGGGTATACAAACCAATCACACTGCTAGAACACCACGACGGCATTCCGCCGGTTTTGGGGTTGAGGGGCCCCGTCATTCGGAAACGAAAATGCCCCAAACGTCGTACTGTAGTACGAAATACCTCTATTCCTCTATCTATGCTAACATGCGTATCTTTAAGACGTCGAATAGACGCTGAGGGCGTAGGCGCCGCCACACATTTGTTCCGCGTCGCCCTGGCAGGGGTAGGAGCAGAGGTCCTCGGAGACCCGCCCGTAAAGCTCGTAAGCGTCGCCGCACCAGCACTGTAAGGGGACAGACAACATGCACAATGCGTCATAACAACACGTACAGGTGGCGAGGGGACGGCTGTTGAGCTCGGCAAACCAGCAAGTATCGCAGGGCTCTGATCACGGGGGGTCGTGACCTTGCCCATAGATTGGGCCAGGAGGTTCTAAATATCTCGCGGGTTGAGTCGAGTCGGGTCAGAGAAATTGTATGGAATATCACGGGTCGGGTGGGCTGGGTCACGAGATGTTCAAATTTCACGGGTCGGGTCGGGTCGGGTATGGTCGGGTCTGGTCGGGTCGGGTCGGGTCGGGTCGGGTCGGGTCGGGT
>JBBMKB010125166.1:0-20004 GCA_037833945.1 Alaria marginata
ACTACTAGGTTTTAGTGTGGAACACTTCGGCCCTACACCCTTGACAGCGCATGTTTTGCCTTGCTTGACATGTCTCCAGACATCATTGATTCTAGATGTGGAAGTCGGTGTGAGAACGTGCGTGGACTATACGCTTCAATGGCCTTAGCCGCTCAGCAAATTTGGCGAAAAAACACGACTGGACGAATCAAGTCCAACCTATGTTGTCAGACACATTTTTGCCAACATCGGAAGGAGGGGGAGTGTAAAACATTAACGGGTCGTATATCCCAGGTCGCAGCCAAAATCCTACGACGGTGGGCTCCGACCTTTGCATGCGCCTGTACAGGAACGATTATTGCGTATTTCACGGCCTAGGCTTTGGTAATGTTACAAAACATGGTTGATTAACCCTCGTGTAGGTGTGCCCTCGACGACGCCTCTGAGTGGAGAGACTGCTGAGGATACTTGGCAACCGCCGACTCGCGACGGCGAGGTTGGCCGTTCTGCCTACGACGACCAACTGTTGGTCAACGTTCTGTCGAAGCGGGTACGGCTTTCCTTGGTAAATTGCGAGTTGCTCGGCGCCTACGCTCAATCGCGCTGAGGGGGACGGCCTCGGCCTCCAACCCCCCGGCAATCGATAAAATTTTCCCGCGATGTCCTCTACACTACCAATTTCCCACAGAGTGGCCGAATGACATCGATGCCTCAAAAATAGTGACACAAAGTGTCCTATGTCCTTAACACGCGATGATTTGTTTTGCAAGCTCGATAAGTGCGCCGAACCACAACAATACGCACGTCGGCAGTGGCAACAGCCAACTTTGCACGAACAAGCCACACACCACAACAACGAAGCAGGCAATTAAGGCACAAAGGAATCTACCGATCCGCGCGGGCGGAACAACCGAAGGACACTACGACACTACGACACTACGGTACGGAGAAACGCTTTCCGTGTGGCTGGACACAAAGGGAGCCACCCTACCAAGACAATAGGTATGGCAAGTCAACACACGCTTTTCTAACAGGGGATACGTCTAATGAGACAAGGAGCAGCACCTGTAATAAACACATCTGCGAAACAAATTGTGGACTTTTCGTATCCCCCCCAACCGTGGGGATAACGTTTTTTCCAGGCTTGTTTCCTGTGTGGGTCACTGTGCTCTCAATCCCGTGTTTTGCGAAAAACGTCAGCCCTTCAACCGACGAGGAAATTTCAGACCCTCAGCACGTGGGTCTGTGCTCTCAAAAGACGACAACGAGGGGGTGGCCGAGCTATGATAATATCCGGATGGAGTCCACCCGAACTTCAACACACCGTTTCACTGACAAGCCTCGTTACAACCCGCCCCCTTCAACCCCAACGCCTATCACCACTTAGTTTGCAACTTAAAAAAACCCGTTTCAAGCGCACGCTCTAGGCTTCCTACGTCCCCCCCCCCAGCGTGCAAACCCCGATACGCACTGTGTATCGACAATACGTCTAAAACAACCCGCTAACACCTGACTTATCATACACACGTAAACATCAAGCTCCTTTACAAAGGAGTATTTTTCTCTGAACTGCCCCTCAAAGCAGTCAAGCACGCGAAGGGCACGATGGGCAAAGCTAAAAGCATAGACTATACTCGGGTAGGGGAGGCCTATCCCCCCCGAAAAAAATGTGTGTTTGGAATTGCCACCGTACCACTCCGCAGCGTCCAATGCCAACCCTGCTGTAAAACGGCGTTAATTACCACGCATTCAACGCACGGATATCATTTTACTGGCCACTGCATTGACAACCGCAGGATTTCTTCCACGAAGGCGCCAACTTAAACAACACAAAACTTTTAGATGGACAAACAAATCGCTCTACGCGACGACCCAACCCCAGTAACAGTAGCAGTAGTAGCAGAGGTTTGGGCACACCCTGAAAATATCTATCACGCACCAGGTACCATTGTTCAATGTAGAATACTAGGAAAATAGCTCGTACCATGTATCATTGTTCAATGCAAAATGACGTGAAAACACTAGCAAGCGGAAGGCCATACCACTGGTAAAAATGAAAAGTCTGTACGGCACTTATTATGTGCCGGATCAGCTGGTCCGCTCCCGACGAGTCGGCCGGACTCCAAAACCCTGCGCAGCCATTGGCGCCATGGATGGTATCAATATACTTTTCCAGGAGCTTAGCTTGGCCATAACCACGATACGAAAAGAACAGCGCTCCGCTTGTGGAACGAAAACACTCCACAGTAACGATGTTACCTACCTAACCGTGCTCCAATCTAGCAACGGCAAACTCTTAGCCGTAGAGATGATATAAAACGAACGGCGCTCCTCCTGTGGAGCAAAACACATTTAGCCGTAACGATGATACACTTAACAACCGTGCTCCACACACAGAACCAAAAAACACTTGAGCCGTAACGATGATACAAAAATAACCGTGCTCTAAATATAGAACGGACAGGTTGCGGACGCATACTTTTTTCGGCTTGGGACACAGTGTGGCTGCTTTGCCCATCTCGTCCAAAACCTCAAAACCGCGTTCACCTTCGTTCTGTTAGCCCTTCTACCGCGCGCAGAATATATGCTACACTAATTCCAAAAAGTTTGTCTCCAAAAACATGTGTTCCGTTCCAAAGGCCTTCACATTGGAAACGCAATTATAGCAATGAAAAACTCGTCACTTGCCGATAAATCAAATGTGATATACCGGCTTTCACCATGTCTCGCGGCGTGTCGTGCCGCACACTAGCCTCCTCAGTACATGATGCTCGCCGTGACTTCGTCAGCAAGCTGCAGCGTGTCGATCTTTTTGAGCCCTTGGTACAGCTGGCGGTAGAAAGGGTTCCTGCTGGACCTGTGACGCACAACACAACACGACAGGCAGGGTAGGGCGATACTTGGTTTTAGAGCCGTTGGTTGATCGGATTGTGTGCTGATACATATCCAGCTGTGAGAAGCACACACTCAGCGAGCTATGATTGAAGCATCTGCCGACATTGCACCATAGGCGATACACTAAGGGTTGCGGGCAGGCTTACCGGTACTCTTCTTCGTGTCGGACACGTGTAGCGTAGAACGCAAGAGAGCAAGATGTCCCACGCATTACAGTGGTCATGCATTTGTTGGTTGTCAACTATGGGGATACGCGTGTAGCCCAAGCAAGTATTATGGGTTAAAGTCTCAGCATTTGCCCCGGTTACGTCACAGTCAGTGTACAAGAAGGGTTGCGGGGAGATACCACTACTCAAAATTGGCATCGCGTATCGTAGCACGTGCACTCACCGGATCTTGTTGTTGTAGAACGGGTGTAGTGTCGGAGCCATCCACATGAAGCTCCAGCTGGCGCTTTCACAGTGGTCAGTCCTGTTTTGAAAAAACATGCGCGAAGAGACGAAGCGTGGGGCCCAAAGCGTGGTGCGACAACGGTGATGGAACGTAAAGATCAGCGCCAAAATCCGAAACCAAAACATGCTTGATCGCGATCCCATCATACAAAATACTGGAGATCGTTTCACTGAAGAAGTGGCACCATGCCCATTTTTTGGTGTCCCCCTGAGTTTAGGGTCCTCTTCCCAACCATCTTAAGAGGACCGTGGCGCAGCATCAACGTTGAAACGTACAGAAGAAAGTCAAAAATATTCTTGATCGAGATCCTACTCAACCGTGGAAGGCCCATCACTAAAGAACCGACGCCATGCAGACGTGTCGGTCGATGCCTGGATTTAGGGTTCTCTCACCAGCAATCTCAGCATGACACAGTTCGGTCGCAACTCTAAGCCGTCTACCAGTTACCAGCGGACAAGTGTCGGCCATCCTCGACACTCACCGCCTTGGAATTTTGCTGTTCGATATCACATGGAAGTTTTGGAAGCTGTTCCCTGAAGACTCGACGCCATTCTCACTTCTCGGTAAACCCCTAGGTCTATGGTCCCCCTACCAAACATCTTAGCATAAAACAGGCCCGCCACACTTGCAACTAACCCTCCAGTTTCTAGCGGAACAGCTTCGGTGATCGTCGGCACTCACCACTGTGTGTTCTCCCTGTTGAAGTCGATCTTGTACTTGATTCCCCGCAACATCCTTGTACCTAGCACGTGGTCGATCGCGTGTAAGATGCAGGACAGGAAGATCCCTTCTTGCAGATCCAGTGGAATGGCGTTGTCCCGCATGGCCCTGCGACAGTGGAGACATTGGAGGGTTTCTTCGATGAGGAGGCTTTGTAGGCGCCAGATTTTTGCGGTGGGCAGCAAAAGACGACATGCTTTGGTCTGACGAACGAAAAACATTAGCAAACCTATCTATAGCATGGTTATTTACCGTGGATGGGATCCATACAACATCACCGATCAATTTCGTCGCGGCCCACGGCTGTTGTCCATGTCAAGCAGTAGCACCGTGCGGGAACAGGGCGACACGAGGAATCACCACAAATAAGTTAACGCGTTGGTGCTCGGTGTGATATTTGTATCGTGTCGGCCGTATGTCATTAATCACGCACGGCCCTCATCAATGCGAATACAATGATATGCGAATACAATGATGTACCATCACGTTCGATCAAGCAAGAAGTGTTGTTAACGTCTGTCGTGAGCAGGCCTAACCTCGGCATACTCTCCGGCCAAACCGTCGGCCTTTTGCCAATCTTGCGACGGATATCTGGAAGCCAAAGTCTAAAGAATACGACCATTGCAGCACTGATCACATGAAGCAGCCCGAGCCGCCGAGGTAGGGGATTTATCCAAACTGCACTGCAAGGTGCTGGATGACACGCGCGCGGAATCATCCCACGGTAGGAGTGAGGAACTACCGGTGGGTATGATCATTCTACGAGCGCATTTGTTTTAGGACTAGCGGGTAGACATGTTGATCGGGTTGTGCGAACAAAAATCTTGGAAGCCATGTTTCGGGTGATATATTGAGCTCCTCATGTCAGGAGGTCAGGGACTTATTACTGCGCCCCTACCGTAGGATGACTCTGCGGCATGATGATACTTAAACTGCTACGCGCTCCGCCTAGACTGTTAATAGAAAATGCAAAGGCCGAGTGTTTCGGGGTATACATGCCTCCTACAACGGTTGTGGCCATGCGACTGTAACTCAAAGGTCGTGGTGGGTTAGGGCCTGACCTGCGCAGGACGTGCCGTGCCCCCATCATGAAGTCCGGTAGAGGCAGCTCCAGCTCACTCCAGCGTTCAGTCCGTGCGTGATCGGCACCACCGAGGGGAGACATGTTGCGTGATTCCGCGATGAGAGAGTCCCGCTTTGTCGGTGCGCCCAGGCCCATCCACTTGTTGCCCTCGGTCCTGTTACAGGTCAATGGGTAGGATGCATGGCATACGAAGTATGTTGGGTTGTGGGTGCAATGGTCGCCCGGGGATAACGCACACGTCGACGCGTCCGGGTTGCGTGTACCATTATACTGTTTGAAGCAGGGAGCATGGGTTCGTTTTGTTGGAGAACATGCGTGAACGCCGCAACAGACCGTCCAATCAATCACCGCCATCATGTCATTTTGAGGTATACCGTTTTTGGGGTTAAGGAAGAGCTATACAACAACATACATACGAAAGAAAATGGATTCACCACGAAGTAATCAGAGCGCTTCATACCGCAAAACACTGGCTCAAAGTGCGATATGTAGAACGCTGAAACGATGACGAGATCACACCACAATATTGACAACGGACTTCATAGAATCAACTCGAAGTGTGCACGCAGCGGACGGCCGGAAAAATCCTACCAGACTGCGTTCGCCTGGAAACC
The DNA here is from genome assembly GCA_037833945.1 of Alaria marginata. Lineage (NCBI taxonomy): Eukaryota > Phaeophyceae > Laminariales > Alariaceae > Alaria > Alaria marginata. Next base: position 5,746 of record JBBMKB010125166.1, read on the forward strand.
GGCGACGGAGAAGTTGGGCATTTTACACCTATGAAACATTAGGCGCAAATCTGAGACAACACGAAATGTAGGCACATTGCTGTGTACCCGTGGGTTCTTTCCCTGTACCTTACAGACGTCAGAGGGCCCAGAGTGCCGTGAAGGAGCCCGTGGTGCAGCCATGTTGTCGTCCACGTCGACTCCATTAGCTTGGCCTTGAGGTCCTCATCCGACACGATGCGCTCCACCAAGGAGTTCCCAAGCACGTGGCATTTCGTGTGAGCGGCCGTTGTCCAGTACATGTGGAGGAAGGAAACCTGGCTTTCCGGGTCGGTCACCGGCTGCCCGTTGACGAGGAACGAAGTGATGTTCACCACCCACTTCGCGTCGTGGCCGCACCTGGACTTCGTGTACTTCATGCTCCACGACTTGATGGGGGTGACCACCCCCTCGTCGTACCTGCTGCCGCGCTCGCGAGACACGTGCTCCAGCATGCACTTGTCGACACACACGTAGTAGTGGCGCTCCTCCCACGAAAATATGCGCACGCGGTTGGTCCCCGAGGAGAGAGCAGCGCGTTCGGCTGCCCGGTCTCGATGGAGGACGGTGACGAGACTCGTGCCTTCGACGAACGCCACCACATCCTCGCTCGTAGGTGTACGCCACAACAGCGCGCTCCAAATCCCCAGCAAGACGGCCAAGGGGAACTTGATGAAGTACCTGGAGTTCAAGGAAATGGGCGAGCGTGGAGCAGAGTGGTCATGGGGTGGTCTGGTGGTCGTTTCGTTCATCCGGTGGTGCTGTTGAGACATTTAACTAGGCTAGTTTCCAGCCAAGGTTTACAACTCTAAGTGAAGAAAGACGCAGTTCCCGTATTTTGCAGATACTAGGGGAGAATTTCGCACAGAACGGGCGACGGCCAGTCGATGTCAGTGATGTCAGTGATGTCAGTGCATAAGTCTATGTTTTTGTAGGACACGCGAAATCGGGCCAAACCCCTCTGCGATTGCGGGAAGGGGTGAACAAGACCCAGCACAAACACGACACGACAGCTAATCTGGGTGCAACATATCAGGGACGGCGCATGCCGAGTACGTTGCACAGTCACTCTTGCCACCGAAGAAGAGGGGTATAACTGCTAACTAGAACTGTTCGCCAAAGCCGTTTTCAGTGTGCGCGCAAGCTATTCAGCGTACAACATACATTGGGATCTGCACGAGGTAGTGTGCTTGACGCCGCAGCGCCGGCTGTTTGAAGCTGGAGAGATCAACATCGATGTTGGCGGTCACGGGCTTGAAGGATCGTCGATTCAACTTGGCGTCCTGAAGCGGCATGGGAAGCGAGCGGCGCACAGTTTATCGGAGCGGGTTAGGAACAAGAGTTGCTGGCTAAAACACTTGTGCATTGTTTAGGTTTACGACGTTGAGATCTCTCTGGTTTTAATTTTTCGACGGACTGTGGGTGCTTGGGTCAGTCTGTACGAGGCAACGGCAGGTCATAAGCACGAAGCTGCTTCGCCAATCGCCGAGCACAGGGCAACAAGCCAAGGGTCGGCAGCATAGGGTCACCGTGTACTATTATGATCAGTATATTCTGCACCTCGCATGCATACGTATGTGGCGTCTGATTCACATTAACCCGGTACTTGTACTCGAAACGCCAGTCAACCTGCTCGTTGTCCGTACTGAGTACTTATCCCGGAGAAATGCGAGCTTAGCAGACACTACGCCGCAGAAGAAACACCAATCACGGCCATTAATCGACGTAAGAAAATGGAGTGCCAACATACCGATACTATAATCCAGGTATCATGTATAGTATATACCAGGTATGGTATATACGTAGTTCTTATTTGGACGGGAATGCGCTTCTGTGGGTGAAACGGTGTGTTTCATACAGCCATGTTGCTCGTACACCAGGTGCATCATGCAAAGGTTGCGACCGTTTGAGTTGGGTGTCGAACCGACGAACGAACGCCACTCGCGCATGCCCTTCGCTCCTACTCACAAATATCATTTTATTTATCCAAGCACCACGCATCACTATTTCGGTCTGGGAATGAAGGTTTTCCCTTGTACCTCTGTATCAACTTATTCCAACCAATAACATTCCTTAGACATTTCTTAGAACAGGATATCTGCGCCCGCTGGAAATCTCGGTTGTTTTTTTTCTGAAAAAGTGCATCTCGCGGCCTGTGGTCTTCTGCCACTACAGTGTTAATAGTACCTCTGGTTTAGGGTAAAATTCTCGGGAACGACTGGGTACGAGTATCGTACTGTACTATATGTCACGTACAAGATCTGTGAATTTGGCCAGTTTAGAAGACTGGGTGCGTTTGTTGACGAGCTGTGTGATGCGTTGTCCCATATATATATATATCATAACAAATTTAAGTACACTTCAGCTGTAAGATCGAAAAGTTTGGTCGAAACTCATCTTTGCAAGCTGTGTGTGATAATCCGATCGCGCGCGTATTTACTGGGTGTGTATGTGTCCTCATGAAATATATGGGTCGGCGGCTCCCCTCAGTGCTAGCTAGTACCAGGGTCAACAGGGTGATGCGAATCGATCTGCGCGCGGAAGCTATACATAGTAAATATTACCGCGTCTGCCTTCTCACACAGAGCATCTAAACAAACAAACAAAACAAACCCAACTACCCAGGCAGCACAAGAAGTAAAAAATCACACGAAGAAGCACACAACGAAGAAACCCAACAAGGATCACAAACAAGAAAGCGCAACACGCTGAGCCCCCTAATACCAGTCTCGGTGCATTGTTCGCCTCATTTATGGGAAATGGAGAACGATTGACCATTCGGCTTGTTCGACTTCCGAAAGTGATCGTGCAGCTTAAACATGTGTCGAGATTACGCACGTGCAAATAAGCAGCTAAACGAACCTACCAGGTATACTACTGTGGAGAGTGCGAATTGCAAAACCCAAGGAATAGAAACGAGAAGGAAATTGGCATTTTCGTTGGAACCCCGTGTTTTATTAATATTATTACGGGTGACCATAGTAAATACGACTAAATATTTTGAGTAAAAATAGGTAATTATGTAGGTTTCTGTGCGTACCGTAGGTCCTGTTTACTGCATAGTCCTCCTTAATACTAACAATATTTCATATTCTACCCATTCTTCTTTTTTTTGTTTTGGAAATTCAGAGGAAACACTTCATCGAGAAAATAGTGAAGATTACGCCACCGGTCACACGAAGCAGCCCTGCCTGCTGAAGCAGGATAGGGGGTACGCAGGCGGCGCGCTGTAAGGCACTGTATCTACGACACGCGCGCGGAATGGAGTTTGTTGGGTTTGTCTGCTGCAAGTAAACCCCCTCTCCTGCAAGCTGCTGCCAATCTGGTAGGAATTTAATTCGTTTTGAGCATATGAAAATAAACCCTCAGTGAGTTGACGTTACGTCGACGGCTGATGTCATACTTTTTTTTCAATTATATACCAGGGTACGTACTGTAGATGTTGGCATCACGATGTCATACCTGGTAGACCACAGGTAACCTGGTGCATGGTACACGCTTAGCGGTCCACGTACGACCTGTAGACCAATCCGCGGACCTCTCGATTTTGCCGGCGACGATTACAACCGTCGACGTCTCGCACGACCTTTATTTAATTTTAGACCAATCCGCGAACCTCTCAGTTATGATTGGTGTTCGTAGTCGTCGCCTCTTTTAGACGTCAAGCTCACAACTCGGCGTAAGGTCTGTACGTCTGTACTAGAGTCTGTACCCTTCACGGCCTTCTTATATACCTGGTGCAGCCGTTGTTGTTGTTGTTGCTGTTTGTGTATAATAACTAGCCAGCAAGAAATATCTATCCTGAGCAAGAATTCAACCCTTGAGCATATGATAGTTCGTATGGGATTTAGTGTGGCGCAAACGGCGATTGAGCACACAGGACAAAATTCTCAGCGTCTCGGCGTCCCCCCAAAAACTTTTATTTCTAATAAGTACCAACCAGGTACCAGATATGGTATGCCTTCCCTTCTTCCCGATTTGGTCAATAATCCTGTTACTGCGACCTTGTCCTTTTTGTTCTCGCTGTAACGCCACACACTGCGTTTAGAGCTGCACCTACGTTGGAGGGGTCATACTATTCATAATAAGTATGACAACGCGACATTTGTATTTGCGGCAATAAAATATGAACCGCACAATATGAGGCCTATGAGGCCTATACTGCTGTAGAAGAAGAGCAGAAGCACTATCATCACTACTATTAATATCAGTATCAGTATCAGTTCTCGGGGTGAGCCTACAGCAAGTAGTAGAGCAATTCATACAAGTAAAACGGCCTGTCGGGTCGCATTTCTTCTTGACTCCGAGCCTTTCATGTTCGGAGTGTGCCTTCAACAGTAATAACCCTCCGCCAATAACCCTCCGCCCTAACTTTCTTGCTACCGCTGTCGTCATACGATGCTCTCACGAAACAAAGGAGGAAACAATCAACGACGCGTGCCGAAAGAAACTTCCGTCGCATTTCCGTTTTACTTCTTGTGGCGCCTAGAGATGCGGCCGGCGGTGTTACACCCCCGGTATACTCCCAGCTACCGCACCAAACCACGCAATGACCGGTGCCCTTGCGTGCCGTGGCTGCTGCTGCTGCTGCTGCTGTATTCTACTGGTGGTTCGTTTGTCACCGGCCAATTCGTACCGCGCAATAACATGGTTCATCGGTTTCGCAGGGTTCGCGTTCACGGGACATCTATCTATCTATGTGTAACGACAGTTACTAAGTAACTACTGCTGCACCCGGTGTACCGGTAGACGACAGTGTGTCACGGGGTCGCAAGACAGACACAACAAGCAGTATATATACTCGTCAAGGTCTGCCTGCAGTAGTAGTAATAAGCACGCCAAGCACTGTTAATAGTATCTCTACTGTAAATTGTACGCGTGGAGGCTGATGATGGGAGCTTTTTTAGAGGAAAACACACCACCATTGTTATTGCGCCATGAGAGAGCGCGAAGCGCAAACCGCCATCTCCCGTCTCCGATCGCAACTAAAATCGAGGGTTGGCCACACAGCCAACAAAACACATCTCGCATAATGAATGTCATTGAGTGGTAAATAATAAGGTACCCTCCATGAAAGGAGGAAAGGCACCATCCCGGACATTTATTTACAACAACAGCAGTGAGTGACCTTCCGAGCAGCGCGACATGAATATCATACATAATAGCGTACGAATGTATTAACATGCACTTCTTACATGCGCACACAATGGGCCCTGAGACCACACACACAGTGTTTCGACCAGGCAAGGCAGCCTGTCAGACCAGCCGCGAACCATATAAAACATGTTATTCGTGAAACGAAGAACAAACCGTTATAAGAAAAGGTACCGTATACAACAGCAGCAGCTGTGGGGGGTTGAGGGAGGGGGTTCGCCCAAACGCCATCGGCCCTTTTTGCTGCCTGACATCAGAAATGAGCACCTATACCTATCATGCACCTGCCCCACCTGACCTAAAAAACATGTATGTGTGGAGATGGTTTGTTTGTACTGCCATGACCAACTAATTTTATTTTTGTACTGCTGCTATAGAAGCTAGCTGCTGCCGTAATTAAATGGCCTCTTCGAGCCCGAGACCACATTCTTCGGGACTGAGAATCAGCGACGAAATATTCCATCGAGCTTGCGTTGTTGTTCCAGTTACTCAATAATAGCTGGTATGTTTAGACTGCTGTATTATGTTCCTGGGACGTTAACCAGCGCGGAAAAAACATATACGGCATATTGCTAGCATATTGGGTATATCCTGAAACAGGCCGGCCGATATTTATTTTCTACGTGCGAGTAAAAAGAGAGCTGTGTTCGTACCAAGTAACTTTACGTACGTTTCATGAAACTCAAGTTTTTTTCCTTCCGATGATGTCAGCCCGACATGATGTACTGTAGTAGGCTGTGTGCTACATGCGATAGAAGAAGAGCAAAACAATAAACAAAAAAGGCAACGCTGAACGTAACTGCCTGCTGTGCTCACCATGTTGCACCGGGGTCCAAGGTCCACTCAGAAAATGATCCGCCTAACGCCGTGCTGCTGCTGCTGCTGTAGGAATGGGTGTACACCTGCATGGCAAAAATTGCCACAAATGAATGGCGACGACAGGGCAAGGGGCACAGGGCATCATGGTACGGTTTCGCTGAGCGAATCAAGATTTTTTACCGGTCGACAGCGAAACACATCGTACACACTCTAATAATAAGATATATCGGTCCGCTGCAGATCTAAACGTGTATTATACCTGTAAGTCGGCTACGTGCGTATTTGCGTACTGCTGTATGTAGCACATCAACTCTTCTATATTCATCATGCTGTGATCGGAAGTGTCCCGATCGTTGTTACTAATCGCCCCCTCCTCGCCTTGCCTGGGAGAGAGACGAGCTTCGGGGAGAGGTTCCGGAATGGCAGCATTTCCCTTCTGGTTCACCACACGTGCCCCTCCTTCCCCAATGAATTAATACTACAGCAACAAACAATTGGCGATACGCGCAGATATACGCCGGGGGCACCAGGAAAAGCCGTAAAGTCACGGCTGGAAATAACGAACGAATTGGAGATGAGGTCACCTTCTTTGGCATACCTGTAGTGCTAGTATTTGCCAGCCGCGGAAATACCGGCACTATATCGGCAACCGGCACTACCACTACTGCGCATACTGCCACTGCTCTCTTTTTCCATAATATGAGCCAAGCAATGTCACAGGCACCATAGAGGGAAACCAGCACTACGTAACCGGCGCTATAAAGGGAGACCTCTCTCCTGTTACAGTACTAAAAAAAAAATACAAAGGAAAAGTCGTACTTCAAAAATCTCTTGGGGGCCGATGGCGCATCAATAGCAACAGTTACAGCGTGGACTCATTTCGCTGGCCGCGAACGAACAATGCTCGTAGTTAGCGCCTGCTGCGTGTTTACCTATAGCGCAGGCACGTGAAGCGAGAAAAGAATATTTCGACGTCCTGGCAGCACAGTAGTAGTAGCGTTGAACGCCGGAACAAGTTCCTCCTCGCGGGCTTGCCAGAGTAAGTCTTGTGATGCGCGCAACCACCAAACTTATTCTTGGCGGGGGTGTAAGGAACTCTGTGGATAGTGAGGGCCGGGGGAAGAATTCATATTTAGATGCGTACATATAACCTCGAATAATTATCGCGGAAAAAAACTACTCAGTCAACCAATCGGCGTGTGCCTCGACGCGGACAAACCTGACGACACCGTTGAAACCGCTGCCTACTGCTTTCGTTGCGTTTTTAGGTGGGTGCGTGTTTTGTACCGCACGACGATGCATGTGCAGCAGCGGGTCGTTTACAGTTTTCCTAGATAAATCGTATGTTGTGTGTTCATGCGCATCCTTTGTATACTGTTGTTGTACGCCGAGAAACGGTCCAAAACTATCGTATACCTGTGGTATAATACAGGAAACAATGGGACTACTATCATACCCCTTGCACGTTCTACGGGATGGGGGGGGGAGGGGCGGTTATAGATGCCGAGCGGCGGGTATATCTGCACCCGAATTATCACTGGGTCGTAGTATGTTCGCGGTTTCTTAGAGGGGCCACATGAAGCAGCCAATAATCACGGACTGCACGCTGTCCATGAACGTTTGCCACAACAATTAGTTACACCATCAAAAAAAAAAATTCCGCCCTCACTATTTGCGCATGACACATGTACTCTATACATTCTGGGCGGTTACCCGAACACCATCTGGAAAGAGTCGAATGAGCATCATTTATAAGACGAAAATAAGATATGACGAGTTCGGGTGTTGTTGTTGCAGTTGGCGATAATAAGCAAATAAGGTTTCAAGGCGAAAGGAAGGAAAAGAGGACGCGCGGAATAGCTGGATCCTATACTATCCTGCGCGCGAAGCACGCATCCCGCGGGGTCTGTTCGGCACGGGGCCCCAGGCACGCCAGGTATGTATGCATGTCGGGAGTATATCGGCGACGGGGTCGTTTGTGCTATCTATCATAATTTCTTGCCAAAAAAAATGTTTTGCGCTGTATTAATTGGTAGCCGGGACCTGGTAAATAACAACTGAGGAGCTACTTCGACACGATCTTATCAGGTATCATACGACGCTTCAAAACAAAAAGGCCAGCTGCGCCACGGCAACGGTTTGCGGACACCGGCGGGCACTAAAAAAACGGGTTCAGCGCGCGCCCACCCATGAACCCAACGACGATAGATACTGCATGACCTAACGCCAGCAGGCGTCAATGCCACCCGCTCACGGGTATAACCTGTCGAATTATTGTTAAACCTGACCCACCAGTATAATATAGTGACGAAGGCGGCGGCAGTACCGCTCGTGTGGATAAAAGCCGTTTGTTTCCTTACATTTATTTGTACAGCTTACCTACAAAAATATAGTGATGATGATGATGGCATGCCTACAGCAGGCGTGCCGTAAGACACACACACGTGTTGAAAGAGCAAGCCGGAAGAAGAGTGCATGCAGCGTTCGTGAAGAAAGATTAACAAACCACATTTCGCGCTTTTGAAGACAGTCTACACGAGCCACCTGGAATGCGCTACGTACGAATTCGGTACGCACATGAGGTATGTGTTGCGTGTTGAGAGGTCGTCCTGCTCTCATGTCTGTTATTTACTTATTTGTTACCAGGTACTGGTATACTCGGTAGTGGATGCTATATATACAGGTACAGTATGACACCGGTATGTGTTATCTACGTAGTAGGTGCACGGTCTCTCGACTTGACGGCGGGTCATGCCGTAGCACATGCAGGGGGGAACGGGGGGCGCCGACGGTGCTGTCATTTCAAAGTCACTATCATAAATGTCATTTACCGTACGTAGTTAATCGGTCAGCAGGTTTACCTCACTGGGGATATACGAAGTACGTATTACGGGGGACCATAGCAAATAGGACCAAATATTGTTTGTAAAAATAGGGAAATATATAGGTTTTGTGTGTACCGTAGGTCCTGTTTACTACCCTGGTATGGTATAATGGTCCCCCGTAATAGTAGTGTACCGAATTTGAAGTCGCCAGAGAGCAGTATGAGGCACGCCGCAAGTATATAATTTTCCCACTTCGAAAATTGCTGGGTGATTGATTGAGAGGTGCAAAATCGTGCTTGTCGCCACGCCAAGTGGCAGGGTAGCAATAGGGGGAGACCATTCGCGTACATCGAAAGGGCGGGGGTGCGCTGGCGGTTGGAAACTTACAAGAACACCCGTAAGAAGCAATTACGAAGGAAACATCGTCATCGCTGCACACCCGTTTCATGTTCTTCGTTCGAGTTCCACATGATGTAAATACTCCTACTACTCGATACGTGCGGGTTCAAACTCTGATGAAACGTTTCGTCATATAGTACGTACACTACTATTACGGGGGGGCATAGTAAACAGGACCATATATTGTTAGTAAAATTAGTAAGGTATATAGGTTTTTGTATGTACCGTAGGTCCTGTTTACTATGGTCCCCCGTAAGACTACGTATACGAATAAGTGGGCTTTTCAAACGCACACAACAACTAGTCTTGTTCCAATGCGTTATGAACTATGTAACACTCACGGCTATCTCTCAGCGCAGACGCAGGGAACACACCCCCTTGTTGTGAAGAGGGGCACACAGAGGGTATCAAGCGATGTCCCCACAGTCGTTATTCCGCGCCATCCTTCTTCCGGTCTGCTTTCGGTGTGTGAACTATATGGGCTGTGTCTAGATATCTCTGCCTCGTCTCTAAATGGCTGTTTCGCTTGCTTTAGAAATCCCCCCTCCTGATGGACGAAAGGTCGGGGGGGGGCGTGGCACGCAGAGTTGACTGCATCCAATGTTAGGCGAGAAGATATTCATTCCTGCTGAGTAAGTCGAGCCAGATCTTCCCACCGGCATAGACCAGATACGATGTAAGCAGCAAGCAGCGACTGCTATACAACCTAAAGGATATTCGATGCTAAGCGAGATTGGGTTTCTGGCCAGCAAAAGTCGAGCCAGATAATATCCCCACGGTTATGGGTCAGTTCTAATTTGAAGCGATCTACAAGAAAAGTAGTTGCTGTTTGCACGCCTGAAGTGCCACAGGGAGTAACAGCAATTTTGTCACAAAATACTACCTACCGCCAGAGCTGTGGTGGTGGTGCTTCGACTTTCTGGGGCTGGAGCATCCGGAATGTTGTTTGAGAGAAATTTTCCTCGCCTATAGTTATAGGTGACAGCCGGTCGAGCTCCTGCTTGCGGACGGTGCCATATAGCAGACGGAGGGCGACCCAGATGCCCGTAGCCAGGCCGCGTTATTCAACTTGTCATCCTATTACGGGGGATCATAGTAAATAGGACCTACGGCACACACAAAAACCTACATACCTCCCTATTTTTACTTACAATATTTGGTCCTGTTTACTATGATGCCCCGTAATAGTGTTAGAAAAAATGAAAATGCAGGAATTCGGCTTTGATGGTGGTCGCCGTAAAGATCCGACGGCCATTCATCGTTCAACAATGCATTGAAAAATTCATCGTTGCACCGTTGAGAGAGTAGCCGTTTTTTTTATTCTACAGCACAGCAGCCGCCAATACGACACAGCCGACTTTTGAAAGGCACGACGATCGCCGGCATGACCAATCAGCGGAGGTCCCCGTCTACCTGGGCTCTGATTGCTCCGCAGATACGCGACGTCCGACCCGCAGCATACCACGATAATGTATCAAGCGGGTGGGCAACGGCCTCGGTGCAGCGTCGTTGTCAGCGAAAAAACATATTAGCTACTCAGGATACTACGCAATACACGCGTGGGCAAACGGCCGCAATGTACGATAACTGGGGCAGAAAGTGAAAACCATGGGTTCAACTGGTTTTAGGATCTCTCTGCCTCGCCCATACACTGACCCCTTGATAAATAAGGAAAATGTACCCCGATGACCAATCCTCCCGTGGTCTAGCTAGGTACACCCAGATTTGAAGGAAATTGTACAGAAGCATGGTAGTCCAACGATATCGGGTATGAATAGGTCCACTACTACTGTACAGCGGCAGCAGAGGAGTCCCATCAGTTGTAAAGGGTTTGGTGAAAACGTGCAGTAGTGGGGCCTATATAAGGCGGTTCGAATGAGGCGGTCACCCGATATAGGGCGGTCAAAGTCGGTTGACACGACTGTAAGTCTGAGTACAACTGCCTATACGAATAGGGCGGCATCTCGATACAAGTCGGCCAAAATCTCTTCGCACTATACCGCCTTATATAGGCCCCACTACTGTACCCTTCTCGTAGCACGCAACTGACTACGAATCCCACGCGGGAACTCTCGAACAAATCTGGCGCAAAAACTAGGAGGGCACGGCGAGGGCTCTCTTCCCTGCGTGGGTACACGGCTTGATGATTGGTCCAGTCGACGAAAATACTGTCAATGAGTCATCCCACGGTAGGGGTGCAGCAATACGTTTCTGAGCTCCAGACATGAGGAGCTCAATATCTCACCCGAAACATGACTTCCAAGATTTTCGCTGGGCAACCCGATCAACATTTCTATCCGCTAGTCCTAAAACAAATGCAACCGTAAAAAACCATGCCAACCGGTAGTGCCTCGCTTCAGGAGCTCAACGGGTCAGGAACGTTTGACCCCCAAAAGTGCAACCCCTACAGTGGGATGACTCCAATCACAAAATCGACGCGATACGTATATGATGTGTACGTGCGGGCAGGCTTCTTCGGCCATGTTAGCTCTTCCTGGCAGGGAGGCGCCATGTCCGTTAGGTCCAGTCGTCAATAATATTGTCATTCATCAAATCGACCCGTTACGTATTCTGTGCATTATATGTGCGGACAGGCGTGTTTGGCTAACGGTAAGCAACTGTTAGAATACTGGCACCCAGAAGCATATTGTTTTAGTACCCCGAGTTAACTACAGTACCATTCCTGGTCATGGTGTTCTTCAACGTCGGAAGAGTAAACAACGGGCCTGCCTTCAAGATCAATATCTCCGAGGCTTGACAATTAGAAACCTCAAATCTTCAAGGGTATATCATATGGCTTGTCGAGATCCTAAACCTCACATCTTCAAGGATACCATCTAGCCCCAGAGTAGAGTCTATGGACCATCAACAAATTAAATTTGATATCATGCTGCAAGAATGCTCCTGGTACCGCTGTATATATATATAGGGTACTTGTTACCTTAAATCTACCAGTTGCACGGCCTCATATGTTTAGCAAAGCGCAACTCTGAATACAATTATTCCAGTGTGCATGTTGAATTGCGGAACGGGTTGTAGTGTACATGTTGAGCCCTCTTCTTTGGAACCGGCCTGTTATTGCCCCCTCTCCCTTCGTTTCTGACTGATATCAGCACATCAACCCCAACCTGCAGGCAAGGACTATTTTTACGGGGGAACGTATAGTTAATAGGACCAAATATTAGCAGTAAACATAGATAAATATATAGTGTTTTGTGTCTACCGTAGGTCCTATTAACTATGTTCCCCCGTAACAGCTAGTGCTTGACCGAGGTATACAATATTGTTACTAGCAGCACCTTCCGCAGTAGCATGACCGTTGTTATTAACAACTTTAGTGGCCATCCGAAAATGTTCGTCGCGAGTGTCAATCACACAACATGACGGAGGTCCTTTTTTGCCTCCCACAAAAAACGAACACAATTTCAGTGTACGAAGACCACTGGAGGACACGTACACCTACGGTGTAATACTGGTTCAGACAAGTGTACGGCCGCAAAATCCTATTATGTCGTGTGCATGATTAGCAAGCCTTCTACCTCCTTTGTCTACTGTTGATGTGTAATGTTTGTTGTGTTGCCATGTGACAATATACAGCGTTCATTTTTAGCTCGATACGAATCGAGTACTCCTACCACTCTCCCGGTTCGGTGGTCGCATTAGCCTTCGTTCAGCGTAACGATCTCTGGTCCCCCACAGACAACTACGAGCTACGAGCTACTTTGCCGTAAGAAGAGGAAACCAGAGGGAGTCAAACCAACCACCTGGTATGTTTCTTATCTATGTTTCTACCATCCCACCATGTGCAATATGGCCTTTAACACCAATCATTCCCAAACTCCTACAGAGACTACGGAATTGTAGGCGTTGCGCGCACTCCGCATTATTTGTCAATGTCGCGCATCGATGGTGGTTGTGGGAGTAAACAGACCTGCTCTACGTAATGCCCTACAGAATGACAACACCGCAAGTCTGAGACTCTTTGTTAACGCCGCACGTCCGACGCTACTGCTTCGTGCTGGATGGATTTATTGTGCCACTGTGAGCATGAAGCTCCAGTTTTCTCCGAGTAGTCGAGTAGGCGCCTAATGTCGTTCCGCACGCTACGGCAACACCAATCACAGCCGTCCGGTGACACATCCATTAGCGTGCGGTACAATGCTAAGGTATGTATTCGTGCATACTGTTTCAAGACATCCGTTCGTTTCCACTTTCCGGTCTATATATTTGATGGTCGACTTTCTAAGGTTGAGCTACGGTGGTGGTCCCGTCCTGAGGCATAATTGGTACTTTATTAGGCGAGGGCGGCTATAAGGCGACCTAAATTAGCTTGACACGACTAGAGACGCGTCCTACGATAGAGGTAGCATTTTTGGCGTTTTTACTTTCTGGGATGACGGGGCTCTTTAATCCAAAACCGTCGGAGTGTCATTCTTTTTTTGCAATATGTTTTTTTTGTATAGATGGGCCACGGGTTTGTTCATCGGATTGCACTTTCAGTTTGCTCAAAATTATTTGTTCGGTGAGGTATACAGTAACACTCCTCAAGTGAAGAACTTCAGAAACAAAATGGTGAACGTCTATCGTAGAATGTGTCTAGAAGCTTATGCAAAGTGAGTCGCCTACTATAGGTACTGCACCTATACGCCCTATATAGGTACTACAGTAGTACATATACAAGGCGAGCGGTTGCTGTATTCTCATGACTCTGACTCAGCCAAAACAAAAACAGTCCAACCCCCCCCCTTTGTCACACAATACCACCCCCTTGTTTTTGCAACTGCAGCAGCCCTTGGTGAATTATGCCGTGCACCGCGGGCGGTGTCCGCATCATCTCGGTAAGCATGCCCGGGAAAGTGACTGTCCCCCCGTCATATGCGCCGAGCGCAGTGCGGGGGGGTGTTGTGCAAGAATAAGGCTGTATAGTCGACACATTCTACGATAGAGGTTCACCTTTTGTTTCTGAAGCTGCTCACTTGAGGAGCTCGATACCCTCACCGAAAAACTGATGTTGAGCAAACTGAAAGTGCAATCCGATGAACAG